>VZRE01002603.1:439857-483971 GCA_013396775.1 Cephalopterus ornatus | reverse complement strand
TCCGCTGCACCGGCGCTGGACATGGGCTCCGCGGGCACCCGCCCCGCTCTGGCGGCCGCTCTCCTCTGCCTGGCCCGCCTGGTAAGTGCCGCGGCTCTTCCCGCGGCCGGGGAGGGGAAAGCGGGTCGGGTGTCTCCGCTGCGCTGCCGGCGCTCACCGTGCGCTCCGCTCCGCTCCGCAGGCTCTGGGCTCGCCCTGCCCCGCCGTGTGCCAGTGCCCGGCGGCCGCGCCGCAGTGCGCCCCCGGCGTGGGGCTGGTGCCGGACGGCTGCGGCTGCTGCAAGGTCTGCGCCAAGCAGCTGAACGAGGACTGCAGCCGATCGCAGCCCTGCGACCACACCAAGGGACTGGAGTGCAACTTCGGGGCCAGCCCCGCCGCCCTGAAGGGCATCTGCAGAGGTAAGCGGCGACCCCGCTCCCTCGGGACGGATCCCGCGTCCCGCACTGCTGGGGTTCGGTAATTTCGAGCCCATGTATGGTTATGCTTTGTTGTCGGTAGCTTGGCAGAAAGGCACATGACTTCAGCAGTCTGGAATGCGATTCAGTATGTCTGGGCTCCGCTAAACGCACATAAGGAAAAGTGATTCCTGACTAAGTTATTGTTCTGGCCCCGCGTCCCCGGGGGGTTGTAGGGAGCTCCGCCGTACATTGAGTTTAACAGACCAGCAAATACCTGCGCTTAAACGAGCGATTCCCGCCGCTGACTCTCGTCTTTCCCTCCTTGTTGATCTCTGCAGCACAGTCCGAGGGAAGACCGTGTGAATATAACTCCAAAATCTATCAGAACGGGGAGAGCTTCCAGCCGAACTGTAAACACCAGTGTACGTGCATAGATGGAGCTGTGGGCTGCATCCCGCTCTGCCCGCAGGAGCTCTCTCTTCCCAACCTGGGCTGCCCCAGCCCCAGGCTGGTAAAAGTGCCCGGGCAGTGCTGCGAGGAGTGGGTCTGTGATGAAAGCAAGGATGCGCTGGAGGAGCTGGAAGGCTTCTTCAGCAAAGAGTTTGGTCCGGATGATTCTGAAGGCGAACTAACCAGGAACAATGAGCTAATTGCCATTGTGAAGGGAGGCCTGAAAATGCTACCTGGTGAGTGTGGGTTTATCTCCGTGACATTAAGGGGAGGAGGCCAGAGAGTGGCTAAATGACTCCTTAGACCCCAATGGAAAGAAAGACACACAGTGAGAGAATATATTTAGGCTAAGCCCTCCTTTTCTTTTCCAGTTTTTGGATCCGAGCCACAAAGCCGAGCTTTTGAGAATCCCAAATGCATTGTGCAAACAACTTCTTGGTCCCAGTGCTCAAAGACATGTGGAACTGGCATCTCCACAAGGGTGACCAATGACAACGCTGACTGCAAGCTCATCAAAGAGACCAGGATATGTGAAGTGAGGCCATGTGGCCAGCCTAGCTATGCCTCCCTAAAGGTAAATACAGGCTCTTCTGGTGTTCCTTTTCTTTCTAAGCTGCTTTGGGTAGGGGGTAAAGGCTGGAGAAGAATCTCCTGCCAATAATGTTATTACCTTTACTTTACAGAAGGGAAAAAAATGTACCAAGACTAGGAAGTCCCCATCCCCAGTGAAGTTTACTTACGCCGGATGTTCCAGTGTGAAGAAGTACCGCCCCAAGTACTGTGGCTCCTGCGTGGATGGCAGGTGCTGTACACCCCAGCAGACCAGGACTGTCAAGGTCAGGTTCCGCTGCGATGATGGGGAAACCTTCACCAAGAGTGTCATGATGATCCAGTCCTGCCGATGCAACTACAACTGTCCCCATGCAAATGAAGCTTATCCCTACTACAGACTAGTCAACGACATCCATAAATTTAGGGACTAAGTTGTGTTGGGGGTAGGATGCAAAACAGAATTTTGAAGTAACCAGCCATGGAGAAAGGACCTCTGATGGAAATGGTGCCTTGCCCATTTGAGGGCAACATTGAAATGTTATAGGAGTGCACTGTGCAACTGGACACTAATGCAACAGAGATTTAAGCATACTTAAAGCTTCATAGTAGTGGAGCAACTTTACTGCTTCTTTTTGGAGCACCTTATCTAATTATATACTGTTTTCTGTTTGTAAGTGATCAGAAAAATGTTTTGTTCCGGTTATGAAAACTTTACTATTCTGTTCAATTTAACACTATGCTTCTCCCCATCCCTCCTATCTTCTCCCACCCTTTCCCAACCAAGTTGGAAGTTACATTCCTTCCTGAGGTGGGCACTTGTGGGTGTTCACAGTGGCAGCTATTATGTACCAACTGTAGTTTAATGGCAAACAGAAATCAGTTGTTTTAAAGCTGAGTATTTTATTTATCAACCTGTAGCTTTTGTTTTTGTTTTTATTTCTTTTCTTTGAGGTTTTTTTTTTTTTACCCCTTCCAGCCCCTGTAATACTGGAATAAGTTGTAAATGATTTTAATTTTATATTCAATGAATTAAAAGAATTTATTTATGGAATTAATCATTTAATAAAGAAATATTTACCTAACTACTCTTAGTAAAGCATTCTGGTAGGCAACAGGCTTAACATACAGCAAATGCAAGATGTTTCTTAGATACTCTACAAGTTAAACAAACTCTACTGCAGATGCAGTAATGGACTAGAAAGCAGAGTCTAATTCTTTGGGTAAATGATGTTTTGAAGTGGTGTCCACAGTCTGCAACTCCACACTCTAGAAAGTATATACAGAAGGAGCTTCTTGGCATTGAAAGCAAATCTTTGATAGACTGAAATGTTAATTAGACTGTCAGATTATTCAGACTGTCCTGGAATTTGCAACATAAGGTACTTCATTAGAATGCAGTGCATGCACAGTGATGTTGAACATTGGAGTGGAAGTGGTCGTCAAGTCTCCGCTTTTTGGTGGCTGCTTTTTGCAAATTAATACATTTCTGTAGCAGAAGAATGCTTCCTACAGTCTGCAGGAGGTAGTTTGCTTTCACTAAATTCAAATTAAATGAGCTTGAAGCAATGACTTTTGTTAATCCTAATAACCCAGTGATGAAAAGTAAACATACTGTTAACAGGAGAAGAATGTGAGGAATTTCAAGTACTTGTCCAATAGCGTAAAAGGCAAAGCAGCCACTCTTTTCTCTTCCTCACTTCTCCTTCCCACTTTTTAAATACACAATTACACTACTCTGTGGGACACAGATGACATTTGGCTAACCGAGGGAGTTGTAAGAGAGCTCACTGGCATGCGGCAAGAAAATGACATTTAAAAAAACGAACTGGAGCAGGACCTCAGAGAGCAGCAAACATTTGTACTCCTCTGGTTAGCCTAGAGCTGTGCCACAGATAAGAGTGAAAGGAAACCTGGAACAGGGTATTTTTTTTCTTCTTGTGTGGGTATGTCTCTGGCAAAATATTCTCCCAGTCTTTAGTGAGAAAGACACTGCTTATAAAATACAGAGAGTGATTTTGAGGTTTTGGAATTGTGAAGGGGTGTCATCCAGTGTCATTAGTTAAAAGTAGAATTGGTCAAGGGTCAACTTCTTATTAATTAGACAAATAATCAAATAAATAGCCAAATACCTCAGAAGCTCATCTCTGGCAGCTAATGCTTTGCCTGAGAAATTACAGCCCTCCCTCTCTGCTCAGTCAAGTTCTCTCCCGGAAGGCATTCAAAACTTGAGCTGTTTTGGAATTCACCACCTGGCCACCAGTCTCAGCTGTACCTAAACTTGTCTGTACAGTATTTGTTGACAGTAAAAGTGTAAAATGCAGGGAAGCACTTTTGTTTGGCTTCTACTTAGATCTAGCACTGAACACTTCACTATATCAGCTGCTCACTGAGAAATCATCAGGTTTACGAATTGGGTTATTGCATGGGCAGAGGAAGAGGAAAACACTGCTCCCAGACACCCAGCAGCTGCAGGCGCATTCCTCGCCATCCCCACTGTCACTTACACTCGAATGACATCCATCTTCACACCAACGTAAGTAACAGTTCCCCAAAAAATCACGTTTGCGTGTAACTATACTGTACACGTAGACGGTACGCCTGTCACACACACACACCATATACAAACAAAAGCGGCCCTTCCACTCCTGCCTCAAGTGTGGCTCTAGCCAGGCCCTAGGTTTTACAACCTGCACTTTGGTTTTTCCATGTTTCCTCATGTAGAAGGGTGGTTCTGTAATCTGCTCACTATAAAAATATACTGTTGGGAGAATAAAGGCTGCAGGAGCAGATCACATAAACATAAGTTAAATATACTAAGTGAAACTTTTGTGATATAAAGAGAGGAAATGAATCCCACTAAAAAGAACTGCAAGTCTTCCAAAGCTGGGCTGTCACACTAATTCATCAACATCCATATAGCCATCTCTTTTTTGCATTTCACAATTACATGACAAAACTACTTCTACAACAGTGTCATTTTTTTGTGTCTTTGCACTTGCTTTGAAATCTTTATATCCTCTGTTGTTCTAGCAGAAAAAACCCCACCTAAATAGCAGGTGTGGAAATATAAAAGATAAAAGCTCAGATACCATTAAGCGCATCAGCAGGGCTTATAATGCTTAATGAGCACGACTATAATTTTATTTATTATTTCTTGTCAAAAACTAAAATATCAACATCTTTCTTCAAGAGGAATACTAGAAGATGAGGAGTTAGGAACATGATAAATAACGTACAGGACAAGAAGGTGTACATTTGCAGCAGATTTCAGTGCCAGACCACCCAGCTATTCAAACCCTTAAAGTAAAGCCACCAGCACCGTGTGGAGCATCCTGGAGCCGGGCAGAGCCCGGAGAGCCCGGACGCGCCAGGAGGGAGAGCAGCACTGTCCACTCCACAGCAGCCCAGCTCCAGCCATCCCCCTCTCTCTTTCTGTCTGCCCTCGGTCCTTCGGCTGCTCCTTTCCCAGCCGTTGGAACTGTCAGCGCCGCACCGGGCACGGGGCACTCGGCCGAATCAGGTGCTGCCGCCACAAGGAGCGTTTGTCACACTACAGGTTAGCATCGAAGGAATGTTTAGCCTTGTATTCCACGCACATACTTACAAGGGTTTGATGGTGGTAACTGCTATAACATCAGGGTTACACATAAAATCTTCCCTACTAATAAAGGCAACCCAGTGAAGACAAAGTTTCAGCTTCCTTAAGTGCTCCATGACAGGAAACAAAACAAAAGCTGGAATACACAGACACCAGACTCCCATGATTACATTAAATCCTCTCTAGTGGGATGCTGCCAGCTCCCTTTCCTAAAGCAGCAGCAGGTGGAGGAAGAGCTGACATTGTACTCACAGTGGGACGACTGAGCTACTGCTGAACCCTCGCTGAGCCATGAGAATCTCTGTACGCATCAGTTACCACAGAGCCCAGGGCAGAGCAGCCCCAGTGGGCAGCCTGACCCTCCAGGGGACACTGGCTGGGAACAGGCACATCTCCCCGCTACAGGTGGGCAGCCTGTGTGCTATGCAGAAAAAGGCAGAGACACTGTGGATCAGTGGGATTGCTGCAGGAGGATTTCCAGTCCACTGAAAGTGCATGAATCCCTCACAGGTCTTGAGGACTGAAACAAAACAGTTTGCAGTGGGCAGTCATTCAGGGTTGGTAGTCAAATCTACACATCTACGGAGAAGCAGTTAAATGTGTCTGCTCTTGCCAGATGCTCGGCTTCTGAGCTGATCCTGCAGAAATCCATGTACACAATTTAGTTTACTTGTTTAATCAGTGGAACTATTTCCACAGAGGGCTCCAAGTGCTCGACACACAGCAAGGCAAGCCTGTGTAGTTCTACCAGCTGCTCTGTTTCAAGTAATTTTTTTTCATGTAGATATGTTCCTGTTTTCACCTTCACAGTTTCTTTCACCATGTTACATAGCCAAGAATAAAACAGCACATAGAAACAAGGAGGTGTCACAGTCAAAGCAAGAACATACAACTAGCTTTGAATATACCTATTAAGTGCATTTCAACTTATGAACAACTGAACTGCACTGAACTGAAATGAGACTTGGTGTCTAGAAAATATAAATCCTGTAAAAAAAGATTCCAACCAACAAAATGACACAATAAGCATCTATTATCCTGTAAAGACCAAACAACAAGAAACTGAAGAGACGGCATCCACTATGGTATGATTTTTCCTCCATTTAAACTACAGAGCTATGACTTCTGTGTACACCATTTATATTGGTGAAGATCCTAAAAGATCCCAAGGCACTATCACCATAAGCAATTTCATCTGTCCTGAAGTACTATCACTTACAGGATGGAATGTAGCAACCATCCAGGAGGATGTTCTAGGTTTTCATTTACTAGACAGAAAAAATTCAAAGGTAAGGTACACAGAGTTGCCTAGATGGGAATCCAACTGGGACATGTATGTTAACAACTTCACCTCAGCAGTGTAGCCCAGTAATATTTTGAGAACACTGAACATCAGATCAAAAGAAGCCCAGTATATTGGCCAAGTCAAAGACACCAGTTTCTCTGAAAGTACTGATTTCCTTCAGGATCTCAAACCAACTACATCAGATCCTAATTAGTTAATTAACTAATCAATGACAAAACTAATTAATCATTAGCTAATTAACTAAAAAAATTAGACATCCAAATGTCATGGCTGTAAACCCAGGATGATTATTAACAAGAACTTGAAACAAGAAAATATATTTTTCTCTACAGAAGGAGATACTTGTGCTGTAGTGGAACAGTCCCACTAAAACCAACATGAATGCCCAAGCACAGCTGAAAATAGAGGCTGGGAAAAAAGGTCAACAAACAGATTATCACTGAGAGTTTAGATCACAGAATCATAGAATATGCTGAGTTGGAAGGGATCCATCAGGATCACTGCATCCAGGACTCAAGGTGAGGCCACTCCAGTGCAGAGTAGAGCGGGACAATCACCTCCCTTGACCAGCTGGGGATGCTGTGCCTGATGTCCCCCGGGACACAGTTGGCCCTCCTGGGGACAGTGATGGGGACTTCTTGGCAAGCTTTTAATGCCACCCGTGCATTCTTTTTCATTAATATCTACACCTCATCCACCAACTTAATTTTTACCTCACTTGAGCACAGTTCTACTCCCTATTGGCACTCTTGGCAAAACAGACAAATTCTGGAGCTACAATACAGTTCCAGTACAGAACCTGGAAGCAAGAAGTGAAAAGGCAACAGCAGCTTTCCTAGTTATTTCTTCCTCCTTGTTGAGGCAGAACAAGGACGACTGGAAGAAAGTGGCAATGTGATTTTAAAAACACTTTTGCTTTTCCACCAGCTGGAATGATGCAGGAACCAGCTAGCTCCCAGTGTGGTCATTTATTCTCTAAAAAAAGACTCCCTCTCTCCCTTCTCATTTTTATCCCTCCTTCTTCGGCAGATTATTTTAAACTCATTCTGATTTGTCATGCAACCACATGAACAGCTGTACTGATGCAGCTGATGTAAAAAGAAGCCTCATGCAAATGGATTAGATAAATACAAGGACTATTGTGCCAGTTAAAAAACCAAATTAAATCCAGTGGTTCTATCACAAGTTCACAAAGACTTCTCCTTGCCCCAAAGGTAGGCTAGGCTCTAGTGGCTTCCCATATTTTATCACTCTTGATTTTCCCTGCCAAAAAGCCTACTATATAAAGACAGCCTTGAAATGCTTTTCTCAGGAAAGGTTAGCAGTGGTGAAATCAGGAGAAGCCAGGGGAACTTGGCTTACAAAGCAACAAAAAAGCTACAATGCACAGGGCCATTGAGAGAAAGAAGCTCTCACAATAAAAGCATCATTAGAGCTAAGTCACTGTACCATGGGTCACTGAGACCTGCTGGGACACAGTGGGAACACATTTCTATTATCAAATAACAGACAGACAGACAGCAAAACAACTGTCCCTGTTTATTCCTGCTTTTACATGTCATCTGCAATTTCCCTTTCAGTTTCAGTATTTGAGTTGTTTTTGCTGCCATTTCTTGTCTTGCATACATGTGACCTCTTTCCATTTCACCACAGACTTCCAGCAAATAAAACCATATGCACTGCCATAGCAACATTTTAACACAAACACAGGGTAATCTTTGTTCACTGAAGTACACAGTACATTTTTTTTTTCTCTTATTAACAGAACCTGCATCTGCATACAGTTTAACTGAATGTCATAGCAACGACATAAACACAAATTCAAGATATTTTTTCCTTTGGAGGGAGGAAGAATAAGTGTTTTCAGGAAAAGAGCGTGGGACTTAAGAAAGCAGAATGAAATGTCTGTGACCAAATAGGGCCTGAACTTACTTAGTCAAAGCTGTGTATTTACCCTTGGAAAGCCTCCTCTTGCACAGTATTATACATTCTCAGCTCCTACAGATGTCAATAGAGAACAGCCGTATCTGGCAGGGCAAGGACTGATGGTACAACACACAGCTGGAACTTGCTATCAGCACTACCATGAACTTAGAAATCTATGTACTATTTTAGACTACAGTGCATGTTCTGCACTGTGAACAGTTTTACCCCTAATGCAGAGTAAAACTGCACCGTTGAGTGGAGTAACAAAAGTCCTGCCTGCCTCTAAGGACTGGTGCCAGCCACACATTGAGCAGCATGGCCCTCTTTTCCTCTATGGCTCAGAAATTCCTAATGCCAAGATAAATGCAGTAAAACTTAGAATTCAGATGTGTTCATTCAAAACTTCACTGTTACACTGACAGGGGGTAGAACATTGTTTATCCGTGACAAGTCAATAACTTATGCCTCATACCCCAGGAAGTTATACAAAAAAGGAAAACAACCAAGTTCTCTCCTATGGCTGACTCAGTCCTGCCTCCCAGCTATTGCTGTGTGCTTAGCTGTGCTCTATTTTTGTCCTTTAAGGTTTGTGAAAGGGATGACTTCATTAAGCTTTTGATTTTTTTTAAGTAGTGTATTCATTCAAGACAAGAGCTTTTACTCTTTGGAAGCTGATGGTCCTTCAGCTCAAGCATGCTGGGTTCAGGGTTTGAAACTTGAAAAGTCTAAACATTAAAAGAAATGCTGTAACAACCTACACACAAATTGTTCCTTCTGTGACAAGTAGTTTATAGGGGAAAATAAATGAGTTAGCATAGTAGGCATAAAATCAAGCACTCAACACAAGCTGGTGTTGAATGATGCAGATTAAAACAACATCAAACAGTTTTCATTCACAGATATGATCTGTTCTGAATCAAGACAGAGTCCTGTAGGGATCCTTGTGTGACTACAATAGTATGTTTTCAAAATGGACAGAACTGAAGTCTTCCAGGCAGCCTTGGCTCCATGCATTAAATTTCTAGCACTTGATCGGAAATTTAAAAATACAGAAGATGCCTCTTCTCTCTTCATCTTATTACAAGGTGCTTGTTCCACGTTAAGTCACTCATAAAGAAATTAAAAGCTTTCCTAAATGCCTATGACAGTGTTAAAAAACATCTGCCTAGCCAAAGGGTGCATAAACCTTGATTAAATCAGTAACATCATTATGAAGAATTAACCACTGTTGCAGTTCCTACAACAGTGCTGTTGCTGTGTTTTTTAGCCAGAGACCATGATTTTGATTCCTTATTATAAAGAAAAATTGAAAAAGCTTAGCAAAACTGAATAAAATATTTGAATTGCATCTGGGTTTGTATTTGATGAATCATCACTGTTCAAACTAGTGTAACTGTGAAAATAGCTAAGTAGTAACCTAGGAATGAATGGCAAGTGCTACCAAGGCTCTCAATTTGATTGAACTCTGAAAGATGATTCTTAGCTTTGTCTGGGAAATTTCAGTTCTAGTAACCACCACAGGAATCCTCCTTAATAATTTTTTAAAGCCTTCTTTAAGGTAGATAAGGATTTAAATCTGAAGGATAGATTTAACAGCATCTTCATTTAAAAATGAATTACACTGTGTTTTGACTCACAAGGAAGCTTTAACTAGATTTATATAAGTAAAAACCCCACAGGCAAACCCTTTCATACAATTCATGAAAACCCCCAAGAGCATAGGAAAGTAATGCAAATTACAAATCTGCGTTCCTCAGCCAAAGACTAATCACACACACATGCAAATCAACACTAACATTTGCAGCACTCTCCTTTCCACTGTGCTATGAATCCAACAGAAATGCCATGCCTTTACTCCAGATGAAACATTTTCTGGCAAATCAACTGTGGCAGTTTTTCTGTTCTGCTCTTTTATTGGTATTACTATGAACGAGTTCAAGACTGGTTTAAAGTAATTTGTGGCTACCAAGTCAGTGTGCAGCAATCACTGATTAGGAAAAGCTTATTCACTTTCACTCAACTGAAAAAATACGAAAGCAGCACCTATAGCTAGGAATCCTGGTCCTTTATAAAGGGTTAAAAAACCAAACATTGAAACGAGAGGTGGGCAGAGGACCAACAATGAGTAAAAAGGAAAACAGAGCACAGGTGGCTACTGCCAGGCAAGAAGAAAAACTTCCCTGTTTCACCAGGGTTTGCAAAACACACAAGGACACGTGACAACATTATGAGAGAAAGTGGTATGGGACTGCAAAGATCTGACAGTCTGTCCAAACTTCAGTAGTGAGATGTCATGGTGAACAATCTTTTAATGACTACTTCTTCTCAAGTAAAAACCCCCAAAAGCAAAAATCCTCTCCATGCAGCAGCATGACTGGGGAGGACCTAGCATCCTGGAGCCCTGAAGCCTAAACAGAGCCTGGAAGCCTGAGCCCTCCCCTGTATTGCTCCCATAGCCTCCTGTTACCTCCACCAAGTTCCTTCGCTGCTTTCTGCTGTATTTCTACCTACTATGTCAGCACTGGCAGGAAGAACACTTACAACTGAAATACCATCTTCGTGGCAATTGAACACGTACCCAGGACACCAACTTTTGTCCCAAAGGTGCCAGTCCCAAGCAGGAGACAGAGACTGGGGTAACAACAAAGGCAGCAATAACCTCACAGAGCTGTTCAGAGAGGGATCATGTCCTGAAGACTTTACAAACACTGACCTGGCTAGACCCTTGCAAACTAACTCGAACACTGCTGCTGAGTCATGAGAATGCCCTGGTGCAAGTGGGGACAGGGGCTCCCCTGTCTTGCACTGCTTGCAACAGACCGCACAGGCACGGGGGACTTGCATACAGGGATACGTGGTCTGTGATCTAGAAATCTTCCCAGAAGTCAACCACAAACTTCTACTGTCAGCAGATGATAAAGTACAGGCATTTTTTTTCCTTTACAATTTATTTGTTTTAAAGTAGATAAATTGAGTTGATATGCCAGTAAGTATTTACAATACCAAACTTCAGTAGGTATACTAGGAACATGAGATGCACAACACAAACATTCTTTAGAAGTGCACTGTATTTGCATTAGTGCCACTCTATGCATCCAACTCTGTTGATTTTAAACCCCACGCTAATGCAGAAGATCCGGGTAGAAGACTAAACATACAGCAACAAGCCACCCTGAAAACACAGTCTGACCTGTCCAATAACACATTAAACAAGAATGCAACCAAGTAAGGCAAAAAAAGTATTGCACCAGGCACCCAAAATGTCACTACAAAAGATGAAAGTCAAAAGTAACAAAAGACCATTTTCAGCAGCTCAGTGTTATATAAAAATACCCTTAAAATTAATCTAATGAAACATCAGTTTCATTAGAATTAGATTTCATTTTTTCTTCAGTAAGTTTAAGCATTACAACTCTAATCCACATAAAATACAAATATGTGGTCAGATATTTAAACCTGGAAGTTAGACACAGAGCTCGTTAGGGGAAAATGAAAAAGAGTGGTGCAATTGAAGTCTGAAATTAAATAAGAATAAAATTTTTTTTTCTGGAACCAGCAATTCCCCATCTCTTTATTTACATCCCTAAATATGCATTACTAAATCCAAAAATAGGCAGACACTTTGGGAATGCTGTCTTTAGTGAAGGAAGTTAAACCAAACCTCTAGAAATTCAGTTGTATAAAAAATCATTTAATTAAATAATTAAAAAACCAAAAAGCTCATTCCACCCTCTTCTCTCAAAGCACTGTCATGAACTGTCCCGAATTTCCCCTTCCTCCATAGATGAAAGGGATGAACTTTCACTGTCCGAGTTCTCTACAGGTTCACTGCCATCTGAGGATATAGAACACAAAAACCAAACAAGCAATTAGTTTCAGCAATGTTGTTTGCTCATCAAACAGAAGCAGTTTTCTATTTTCTTTTCCTTTCAATCACACTTTTCTTGATGACAGCTATTTCATAAGACATAACCAGTCTCATAACATGGGATAAAACCCTGGGTAGGACCTTGTTGTTGAAGGAGAAAGTAGGCAATGTTGAGAATTTATTTTAGTTTTTAAATCTTGGTCTTTCAGTCAAGTAGAAAAGCACAAAACTCTTCATGCACTGAGAATTCTAAGTCATTCTCTTGATTTGCTTTAAATGTTGTTTTCTGGGTTGCTACATACATATATCACAACTGTAATACATTATAAGACATTTACACTTTTACTAGCATTTCAGTTAAGATGGGGAACTACTGAGAAATTCTAAGTGGAAATGGAAAATTAAAATGATGTACCTATGTGCTTCTTCCACATGGTTCCAGCATCCCAAAGATGGTGATAAACTACGTGAATCCATGAGCTAAGGCTGATGAGGTTCAAACTGCACAACAACTTGTGCTTTAGGGCACGGCTGTTGTGCTCTGCTCAGACCATATAGTGAAGCACTCATTTCCAAAACTGGTCTTCAGCCTCACACCCCATGGATCCTTCTTTAACAAGCACTGACCCTGGTCACCTTGTAGTGAAGTCACCAAATGCCACTGGTTGGTTACACTCAAGCAGCACAAAAATAAACTACAGCAAAGCAGGCCCATGATTCACACTCTGCTCTCCATGTTATTTTCAGTATTTGACCTGACTACAAATTTAAAGACCTTTCTGAGCATTTAGTTCAGATGCTTCATTCAGGTCAGATGCTTCATTATGAGAACATTACCAAAAGGGAGCTGATGAAGTATAGTTACTGTCTTGTCAAGATAAGTTCTACAGCTGGCAAACATGGATAATACACAGGACACAGTGTGCACCTGTACAGTTTCCAAGGAATTTGTTCAAGAAAATAGAAGCTTTTCACCCAGAAACATCCGAGGTCACATTTTGTCTACATTAAATCTAGTGTATAATCAATTAACATTTATATGCCAGATATGTACTGAGTAATGCACAAAGTAAGGATTGTTTTTGCCCCTAAGTCCTGTGAAAGCTTCTATAATCCCCTACTATCTTCAGCCATGACTGACCTTGTATGCTGAAATCAGAGCACCTGTAGGTTTTGCTATTAAGCAAGTCAAGCATCGAAACATCACATAAAAGAATGTGGCAATCTTCTGACTCACAGCAAAGCTCAACAAACAAATTTTAGCTTTATTTTTGTCTGTTACAGTAAGTTTTATTTAACAAGAATTATAGATTGTCTTCACTCATAAAGAACATATTTGTATGATAGCATTGCCTATAAATTAAGATTGCCCAATCCTTCCCACCATAAAACTGTCTGCAGCTTACTTAAAATTAAAAATTTAAACTCCAGGTTTTTCAGTGGCAGTTTCTGTCCTCAATCCTTATTTTCCTTATTTACTTGAAAGTTTCAGCCAAAATACATCAGCCATTTCTGAAAAAAGGAGAGGATAAACAGTCTTCATGCTCATTAAATTCTAGCAGTTTCTCTTCGAAGGTGTCCAGCTCTAGCTCTCCCCCAGTCTTTGGGGGTTACTACTTGAATCACAGGGAGAATGGTTATCTTTCCCCACCATGTGCTTGTTGCTGTGGCTATAAAAACTTGCTTTTGTTCTTCCCGAGGAAGGAGGTAGATCTGAGATTGCTCAGTAAAGAAACAATATTTTAGCAGTTAAATTCCCACAAGACTTTGTTCCTTGTTCTAGCCTGGATCCCTTGGAGTAGAGTCAGAAGGGTTATGGTAGCTGAGCCCTCACACTGCAGCAGACACCCTGCCAGACATCCACTCATCAATGTGGCAGCTGTTTGCCTGGAATGCAAAGGGAGGTCAGCCGGACAGGCGCTCTGAGCGAGACAAGTGTCCCTCCAGGGGCACAAGTAAGGAGAAAGGAAAGGCAGTATTGGTAGAAATAGGACAAGCAGGAGCAGGACGGATGGCTTAGGAGGAGCATGCAACTGATACAAAAAGCCATACATGGCAAAGAAACTGGACTGCAGGAAGCACAGAAGATGCTGTAGCAGGAAGGTCACTTCTTGGGAGATGGGAAGGGGCTAAAATACCTCTCTGATTACTACAGACTTCTCCCTGGACAGTCTGGAGATGAACTCAAGATTTGCACTCTTAGCAATTATCTGTGAATGCAACTGGTAAAGCAAACTGAAAACTTTTTCCTCCTATATTCTGTAAAGATGACACAGAACAGAAGAGTACAATGATTGTAACACACTTCAACAAAAGTGGTATTTTGTCTTCAGACAGAATAATAGCAACAAAAAAGCCCTCCTACTTTTATATTCATGTTCTGAACACAGTTTTTCGGAAAGAATCTGAAGTTAATGTTGCAGGCTTCCACTCTTAATAGAAAAAATTCCAAGAACACAGGATCTGAACCAAACCAAGGCTGAGTTTGTCATCCTGAGAAGATGACAAAAATAAGTTATGATAAAAGTTGTGTAAATCATGGTATTTTTGCCATAATTTTTGCTGTGTTATACTCAAGACACCTCAATAGGGAGCTATTCAATTCTTTTCTATGGAATATATAGAAACAGTTAAAACAAAACCAAAAAAGAAAAACCAAAGAAAACTAATAGTTCTCAAAACCTGAAATAGCTGTCAGTGTTCCCAGAATACCAGCTTCAGGGGTGACTGCTAACCCAATGATCCCTGCAGCAGAGGAAGCTTACTGTCTTTAAGATACACACTTGCCCTGTGACAGAGCTTCCCCAGCTATTACTGTCTCTCTCTTCCCCTTCTCTGCCTTTTACAGAATCAGCTAGGTGCTGCAGCAGCATGACCTCAAAATATAGTTGTTCAATCAACACTTACTTGAACCTATACCCTTAAAAGGACAGCCTCCCTTATTAGCTCAGGAGACAACGATAACAAGCCTATTCAGATTAAGTATATGAGTCAATCAATTGTAATTCTCTCCTGACCTCAAAACCATAAGGGTAGGGCTGACTACTGAAAAACAAGGGATCTTGATCAAGAAATTATGGATAAACACAAAAATACCTAGTTTCATGTACTGCAGTGTTTGTATGTGCACTCCCAGGGTGAGTATCAGTAAACCCAGTTATGCAGTTAACACTCCTGCCTTATCCCCTGGCACACTGTCTCACTCTCAGAAGCCCTTGCAGTGCACAGCACAATAAATTTTTACATGCCATATCTCTGAGAGCAGGTTGCCCTCACTTAGTGGATCACTTAGTGTAGTCTAGCCAGAATAGCCAAGATCCATGGAAGCTCAATATCGCTGGTACAATATTCTCAGTCACATATTTATTCAGTCAAATTATAGAGATACAGAGCCATGATTGAGCTGCCACAGGGAAACAGTAATTGCAAATATATCTCCACGCTTTTCCTCAAAAACCTGTAAAAATTACAGGCTGGCTCATCACTGAAAAGTATGGAATTTGACAACTAGGTGACCAGGTGTGGGGCTAGGAGACAAGAGAACTGATTCCCTCTTTCAGCAGCTGCAGAAAGAGAAGCTGTGACATGAAGCCTTTATATTGGGGAGAAAAATGGAAATTAACTTAAAAATTAGAATACAAATTCCTGCTAGACCTGAAATGTCTTTCAACTTAACTCCAAGATGAAAGTTTTCCCTCAAGTAAATTTCAAAAGATAACACTGTGCTTTTAACCCACTCACAAACCTTTGCCATTATGATTCCGAATAAATATCCCACAATTCAGAATTATTTGTCCAAAGTTAGGAGCTATGCTAGGATGCACGATTAGCAGGCTTACTTAAAACTCATCTTCCCCAGACAGCCTGACTTGTCAAACTTTGCTCCATAAAAAATTTAGCACAAGACTGAAGAGTTGTTTTACCTTAAAGGCTAAAAATATTTTTTAAAAAAAGAATAAAGCACCAGTTAAAAAGGTTTGGAAAAATACATACAACACAGCTTATGGATGTACGTCATCAGCCAGCATTTTTAAGACAAAGCATTCAGAAAAGCTTTCATATAGCAATCTTTCAGATTCAGAGTGAAATACAAGACATACTGCCCATTCCTGACATTATTAATAGGTATATCCTTAATTACTGTTTTTGTAAGTAAAATATCTAAGAATAGCACAATAGGAAATATATATATGCTCACCTTTGCCAAGAACCACCATGTCATTCTTCAGTGTCTTCAAGACCACAAATAATGTTGGATACTCAATTATTACTTTGCCTTTTAAATTGTCTAAGAGGCTTCTACTGGCATCCAGTTCATTGTACCTTAAAAATAACAGGAAGTTTATTTTGGATTTTAATACTAGCAAGGACATAACATACATTTTCTGTGAAAAAGAAAAAATCAAAAAGCTCTCTGGCATTTCACATGATTTTCACGTGATACCGTGTCCAGAAGAACTACCTTATCATTCAAATTACACATCCAGTCTTAGTATCCAACTACACAGTTTTTTTAAACCCTCCTAATATTTAAGTATAAAGAACAAGAGGAGAATCAAAGTCAAATTTCTCTAAGGGCTGAAATGATTTGTCATAATGAGTATCTTTGGTAAATCAGATACGGACAAAGGGTTATCAAAATTGACATGTTTATCAAAATCAGATTCTAAATTAAAAATAACACAGTATCTTACGGGCTTTAACACTACAGGTTTAATTTACATAGTAGTGTACCTTATTTATCATGTTTGTTTATGAAGTACCAGCGAAGCACCGGGAAAATGAAATAAAAAGCGTATCTGAAAAACTACCAAAGCAAAGGTATACTGGAAGCCCGCAGAGCTCTGATTTTGTAGCAGAGGTACCCTTGTTCTGACACAAGAACATTTCAGTGATAACTTATAAAAGATGGTACAATAACCCTGTAATGCCAAAGCAAATCTCTGCTTACAGCACCATCGGCTACAAACCCCCTGTAGAAATCCCCACATATGTGTGTGCTACAAGAGGCGACAAGGACGCACACTCCCTTCCCAGAAAATGGCTCCTCTTCACCCCAGAGGGTGAAACCAGGGACATAACAAATGATACCACAGTAACAGAAAGTAAACTGAGCACCCTCTCCAGAATTACCTTCTCAAACTGTAATATTCTCTCCCAACTCTCTAACTGGAAAACTGGATGTGAGATCTCAGGCAAAGAAAGGGTATTTCAAAGGCCTCTGAAGGTGGGACCCTGCTGCTTTCACTTGCTATAAGTGCAGCATTATTGTATTATTGCATTGCAATCTGAGTTATGCAATTCTTTCTGTAATCAGCATTATTAAATTACCATTTAGCTATTGTATCAGCTAAAGGCAAACGAAGTTGAAAACCAAATATATTGCAGGCAGTAGGTGGAGTATTTCCCATGGCTGCTGTACCTCCTCTGATCATTAAAATACTACGCAGTTGTATTTTCTTTTGCCAAAATCAACACTGGATGGTGAAGGATTCATATACTTAACGATTTACAGTAATGTGTGATTAAGAGTAGTACATCAGCAGTCAACACACAAGAAGAATACTGAGGGTAAAACAGGATTTGAGTTCTCGGGATTTAAGGGAGATTTAGTTTGAGCAAAAATTCTCTCATATTCAACTTCAAATCATCATGAAAATATTTGGTTTCATGTTTCACTCAAGCCAAAGTAATTATGACCTCTTCTTACTGAAACCCTTTAAAAGGGATAACAGTATATTATATTTCTTATTGAATGAATGCATTCATAACTTGTGTATTAACATACAAGAACAGAAACAAATTTACTGTTTTATTTACAGTACTCTAAATGCAAAGTGTGGCAATACCTTTCCTTTGGCAAGGACCTCAAAACATTCTTTTCTGGTTAAGCAAACATTTACCACCAAGAGGCTAAAGTAATTCACATGCCACAATACACTTTCCATTATCTCATATTTTAGACAAAACATCTTTAGCGTCCAGCTTGGCATAAGATAAAACATTTGTACTTCAAACTATTTTATGATAGTAAATTACTGAAGTGTTAGATCACTGAGTCAGAGCTTTATCTTTATTGTTTTTAAAGTAAATTTTATTGGTTGACAGTGACAGAGAAAACATCTAAATTCTTAGTGCATAATGTGGACTGTCAACTTCAGGAAGAATATAACAAAGGAGCTTAATGCTTCTCTTATTTAAACTTGGCTGTTACTGTCCGTGCTATCCAAGACCTCAGTCTACCACCTTCCCTACTTCATACACAAGTGCAAGTTGAGGTTTTCTGCTAATCCACCTGCCAGCCTCTTCCTGGACTGTGCTTAAGAGATCTCAAAACAAAACTAGTATTTGTCACATCAATTCCAAAGTCTAATTAAGAACAGTTCCTGAGCAAGACCGATTTTTCAGGTTATCTCTGAAGACCTTGTCATGATAAAAATCTTCCCAATCTAGAACTAGAACAAAGTCATACATCAGAGGGTGAACAACAGAGACCTATGGGGGAAAAAAAAAAAACCCTGTAAGGTTTTTCCAGAAGCTCCTTCAGCCCTTCATGCCAGGATGGATTTGAGATAAGCCTGGCTCCAAACTAACAGACCATGCCAACAGAACCATGGCCTTAATACCCAATTTCACATCTTTCTTTTAAACCCTCCCCCTGCTTTCTCTTTTCTCCCACTGCCCAGTTCATGCAGATTGTCTGCACTATGGCTTCCTGATCCCTGTGTTCAGCGGGACTTCTCTTTGCACCTTCTCTCTCAATCTTCTTTCCTGCCTTGTATTTACTTTCCACATATTTTCTCTCTCCCTTCCATACATTCCCTCAGTCTTCCTGAACAACACCCATCATTTAATAATACACTTTCCTGATTATTTTCTTGCCCTAAGCAAGGCTTTATGCCCACGTCGCGAAGCAATAAAGAGGCCTGGATTTTTTCTTAATAAGAAACGACTCTCTTTATAAGGGCCACAAAGAGATGATCTTAGCAGACAACAGCTTTTGATTTTAGCTGGAACAAAATAATAATAACTTCTTTTTGAAGGACAGAAATTAAGCAGAAATTGCCTGCCAGTAGGCAGTTTAAAAGCCTACAAAAATTGTGATAATTGAGAAAATTTACCAAGATTCAGCAAACCCACATCAGTTCCCACATAAACTGTTATATTTGCTCCGTGAACAGCTTTGTTACCTTTCAGAAAATACTGAAATTAATGTGGCTCTGCACTTCTGACAGCACCTATGAGTTTCTGCAAAGGCTAGCTCTACTATCTATAGTTATTCCACCACCTTCCAGGAATTCAACAATTTAGTCTCCTAATCTGTCTCCCACAGGCAGGAATGCCGCATTAGGTCACTGCATCACAACAAGTTCCCCTCAAATGGAGCCCGTGGCTATCACTGCAGTGGCGTAACTTGTCTCCTTGAATTCAGACAGCAGGAAATTCCCTGCTGATCAGGTTTTCCTGAATGTCATCTACAGGAACTTTGATTTTAATAATAATAAAAAAAAAAATCTGCAATTTGGAATTAAAGATGAATTGCAACCATGTTATTTCTTTAGTTTAGTCTTCTAGACACTGAAAAGAGAACAAACAAGTTTTAGCCATCTAAGTAACTGTAAATATTACTAAAATGCATGTTTGTATAATGACGTTCATGATTTTCCTGTGAAAGAGATCAGCTAAACCCCTTGCACATATTTTAAACAAAGATGATTTTTCTTCCTAGAACTGAGTGGAAACATCGAGGTATTTACTTGGCATAACTCAGATACAATAAATCATGCTATCTATTTTGAGCCTACTCCTAAAAATCCACAACCAAACTTATGCTAACTTATGGGAAGAACGAAGGAATTTTTTTTTCCCCTGGCCAAAGAGGGTAGCATTTCTTAGGTATCTGCATTTGCTTAGAAGAGGGCAAAGACTGGGTACGGCACTGAAAGTCTCTCCCAAGCATTCATTCTGAAGTGCTGCAGTACAGCAAAGATAATAACTAACAGATGGACTTTCATTCCTAAGTGGTGAATAACCTCTTCGTGTGGTTATGATTTGGTGAACATGGAAGTAGGGAAATGCACTCAAATTAGGTATGAAAGGAAGGTTGTATGGCAGAAAATAAAGTTGTATGGCAGAAAATGAATGCAATGTATTGACACAATGTACAGTTCTATATTTAACTTTGCTTTGTCACTAGAATTCTGACATTCTAAAAAGCCTACAACTGTGAATTTTATTAGTCCATATACATGAAAAAATTAGAAAATTCAATGAACAAATCAGAGATCCTAGAAACAAACAAACAAAAGACTTGCTGTAACACTTCCTTTATAACTAACTCTTATCAATAGCAAAACAGTACGAAGGAGCACTCTGCCTGAAAACTCTTTTAAGGAAGGAGGATGGGAACCTAATTCAAGCTGATATTTTAATATGAAAAACATTACATTACAGTTTACACAAACATATAAAACCTTGTAGCTCCTCCTTCTACTCTTGCTTATGTCTCTTCTGGTCTAGGACATCCATAATTTGCCTCAACAAATGTTCACTAACTTCTCCATACTATTGATACCTGCATAACTCAACCAGTATTGATACAGACCAGATGCCTGGCCAATCCCTTTTCAAGTCAAATCCCCATCTTAAGTAACACTTTAATCAAAAAATGTGCTTTTTCTAGGAAAAAAAAAAAAAAAAGGAAAATTAGGGCAAGAAACCTCCTCTTAGCAACCATTTGGACCACAAGTCCTGCTAGGAACCAACTAAAAAAGTACAGGAAGAAAAGTTGCCAGCATATCAGGAAAGCATCTTGGATATTATGACAGAATACATAAAGGCACATCTAAATAATGAGAAAACCATGAAGCTGTTCCTTTTTCTTGCCATATTTTGGCCATAGGTCATCCTCAAACAAAGACCATATTAAGACCAGCTGTAACAATCCACTGTCTCCTCTCTTTTATGGGCTGTAAGAAGCTCTGCCACTAGGGAAATCTAAGAACTGCTAAAAACTCAAGTGTAAAATGGGGAAAAGAAAAACTGAACTCACAAACTCCCTCTTATTACAAACATATTTCAGGGAGTTAAAACATCCTGGAAGAACAAAAATAATGCCCAGGTGAAGACAGCAGGAAGACCAATTGTCACCTAAATGGTATTTGATACAACAGCAGATGTCCAGAAAGATTTAATGGTTTGTTCACTTTTACCCTAGAAAATATACAAAACAGTAAGCAGAAAGAAGAGATAAGCAAAATAACATTACAAGTATGTCACCATAGAAGCACAAAGGCTGTCCATGTTTAAACCTCTTGAGAATGAGGCAATTGCACAAAGAAAAGAAGCAGAGTAAAAGTTGTTTAATGACAATAATGGAAAAATGTATCAATTGATGGCAAAACCCATAAGGGAGATAAGGCAACTGGTGCAACAATTTAGTGAACTGAGCTTTAAGAGTGATGAGGTAAAAGGATTCAGGATGCACAATAATGATTTAGATTAATTTAAGTACAGAACATTCTGCATCTTTTAGTTACAAAAGAAAGTACAACAAAACAAAAAGAAAATGCGAAACCAGCAAATGTCAGTTTCTTGCATTTGGCAAGAAATTTTTGGTTCAAATTTGGTTCAAAGAATACAGAAATAAAGTGGTACTGAATTTCAAGAATGCAAATACTTTCCTCATCTATTAAGACATAATGAAAAGAAGGAACGAAAAATCCAGCAGCAAGTAAAGATACTATAATTCAAGTGCATCACGGCAACAGTTCCTTCCACACACGGGAATTTCTTTGCTTTGTGAAGCCAGGCTGCTTTACAAACTGCTTGAAAGCTCAAGGTTTACAACTCTTTAAAATGTTATAGAGCTGAGATACTGCAAAAGGGTACATCACAATCATGTAAGGCTACTATATGAGTTAGATAAAGCAACAAAACAGCCTGAGTTAATGATAGCCAGAAGGCCTAAAGCTAGCATGAAATTTCACAAGGGAAAAGTTCTGATTAATCAAGAGAGTGAGCTGACTACTGCAGATGAATGCCTGAAGTTTCAAAAACTGAAAAGGTATCAGTGGCATATTTAGTAGAAGTAAAAGCTGTGCATGGTTCCCCAAAAATGCAGGGAAGTCAAAATATGAACCTTGTACTATTAATACAATACTGGCATGATCACAGGGAAAAAGCCAATGATGTAAGTCTAGTTTAATTACAGCACTCTGTTACACAGCCTCATGAAACGTACCTGTAAATAATTTTAAGAGCTACAGGTCATACCAAGGAATATCAAAGGATCCAATGAAAAACTCTTAGTACATAAAGTTCAGAAAACTAATAGGTTAAATCTCATTTGACAAATTAATGAAAGCAAGCAGTGCACTGCTAAAATGAAGAGAAATATAAAAAAGATGAGAAATCAGTCATTGTAAATTGGCATTACTTTTGCTATTATGCTTGGGTTAATCTAAGGAACCACCACTTCAGGAAGAATTGGTATCTCTCTTATTTTGAATCCCTGGAGAGCAAATATTAACTTCCAAATTTCGCTCATACAGAGAGAGCCTGAATACCTGTAACGCTCTCTACTGAATGGTGAAGACATATACACAAATTTATACTTATTAGCATGGGAATCATAGTGCCATAAATCTTCCAATAAGGTAATGGGTTACTAACACTTTACAATGAAAAGGAAAAGCTATGAAATAAAGAAAACAAATTATTCTCTTGGCAAACGAGCAGGAAGGTCAATTGGCAAGGTTGAAACAAACAGCCCTTACTCATTTCCGTCAAGAAAGAGAAAAAAACAAAGGGATTCCCCTTTAGCAGCATCAGGAGGAAATAACAGGTTTTCTCCTTCCTGACAAGAACACAAAGAAGTTTTCCTCTACTTTGCCTCTGTGAAAACAGTGATGTGATGCCATGTTTCACAGTGCTGCAGATTCCAAGTTCAGCACATCACTTCAACTGACCACGAAGGAGTTTGTATCTTTGCCTCTAGAAGCCTCTTACTTCAGTCTCCCCATGTTCCTGGTCCCTAGAATTGAGAAACTCTGCAAACTTTTAAGTCAGCATCTCATCATGTCTTTTTCTTCCAAGAAACCAGCAGAAAATCCTCTTTTTCCTTCAGAAAAATATTTTAACAGCAGTCCACACAGCTGAATTAAACCCCTCAACACATCTCACGACACTTATGCTGGACTGGAATAGGACAAATAGTTTGAACATTACTTCTGCTCTACAGCTCATTTTTACCAGCTCTTTCCCTCAGCCAAGGGGCAACACATTATTTAACAGGGTTTTTCCAACTGCCATATTTTCTTGAATTTCATACCCTGTTTTCTTGCCTTCAAGTCTGCCTTATGTGTGCATGCTACACAGTACATGAATTTCCATGAAGGCTTTTTCCATACTATGCATATGTTACATAGTACATACATACAGGCCAGTTCTCCCCAGTAGAGATGGCAGGCTGGAGCAAACTGCAAGATTTGTTCTTGAAAAAGCCTTTCCTAGATGCATATTTCCTAGGCGAGAGGACAGAAAATCTGCCTGTGCATGTCCTGGGTAGGCTGCTCCCATGCTTCAGGCCCAGTTATGATGCAAAAAAAAGAGGATACTGTGTAGTTTTCTTTGCGGTTTGGAATTTGGGGTCTGCTTACCTGCTTTGCAAGCATGAAGGATCTGAAGGTCTGAGGGTCTGCTTGCGGTGCTCACAGAACACCATGACATGACTGGACAGATCAAACCACTACCTGAAGCCAACTGTAACATTTTTATTGTTATCTCATCTTCCACCTCTTTACGTATGTATTCCTCCTCTGCAAGCTGTCTGAATTTAACTTGCTGCAATACAGACAGCAGAATGTGGGAGAGGAGGCTATGATTTCAAATAAATCTTTCTGCAATAAATGTCCCAGTCAGCAACACTCTAGCAACTCTAATGCAATACCATTAATTATAGAACAGTTCATCCAAAAGAATTCAGCATGGGTTACAAAACACTGGATTGTTACTTTAAAAAAACAGGCGTCAACTGGTTCATAAAGGAATCCCTTTCAAGAAAAAAATGAATGATTGCTCAAGATAGTAAGATGGACAAACTGGGGTTTTTTTTGAATAATCCCAAAAATCTTCTGAAAGGTCAAGTAATTATAGTCAGACATCTGACACATTTAGCTATGCATGCGACAGATTCAGACCATACACACTTATATTCGGCAATTACTAGTTTTCTGCTTTCCATCCATGTTGTGTAATACAGGATTCCAATGCAAAACATATGTAGCTAGGAAGGAAAAGTGAGTGTTTTTTACAGTAAAAGCTGTGTAACCTGGCATCTGTTGCTCTGCATTGCTTTTGTCAGCAGAGAGACTGCTTTTCAGATAACTAAGGAGCATGTGAAAAATGACACTGAAATAGCTGCAGTAACAAACCAGAAAGCTTGAAATAACCTGCAGGAAAACGAAACAAAGTATTCCATAAGAAATGTTGAAGTTTTAATAAAAAACCCCACAACCCAAAATCTAGCACTCTGGGAAAAAACAGCAGCAAGTATTAGTTCACAGGAATGCTGTGTTTAAGAAACAGACCACAGGCCAAATTCTATTTTCCCTTGAACAGCACAAAGTCACCAGTGCCTGACTACAGTTGTGCAGTGAAGAATGACTATT
The DNA here is from genome assembly GCA_013396775.1 of Cephalopterus ornatus. Classification (NCBI taxonomy): domain Eukaryota; kingdom Metazoa; phylum Chordata; class Aves; order Passeriformes; family Cotingidae; genus Cephalopterus; species Cephalopterus ornatus. The sequence goes on along the minus strand of VZRE01002603.1, from coordinate 459,202 downwards.
CTGAGCGAGCTCCCTGCTTTTGTAAAGCTGGCAGAGCTCCTTTTGTGCCAGCTGCTGCAAGCTAGAGAGGAGTAATGAATTCTACTGTCAATCTTCCGGCACAGGTTAAAGCCAGCTTGGGGTCTGTTCCAACTCATGCCAAGGCCAGCAGTTCAGCCAGGGATTTGTATCCTTAATTCCAGTCCCATGTATACCACATACTAGACAAATGTAAAAAGAAATTGCTTCCAGAGTAAGACTAGAGACTCTTAAATACACCACCCCACATTTTTCAACATTTGCAGAAAATGCAAAGGATGAAATTATGCTTGAAACATGCCAATTCTACCACATTTGTTTTGCTAGATGAAGTACTATTTTTGAAACACGGTTGTAATAAGATGATAAGAAGAACTGATTCACACACTGCACTAAGAGCACTGACTTTTGAAGAAACTGAGTTATGTATGAAAAGCAGAAAGCAAAGACTATATGCTGTCTTGGTTTTATATGAAGTTACCCATAAATGCTAATGCAGAAGGAAGTGCCCTATGAAGACGGTATGAAAAATTAAGGAAAACACTAACATACCACTATTTGAGGCTACCTTCAATGTATTTCAAAAAAACCAGTTTTTTCTATAATCTTAAAGTCACTGACAAAACAGGTTTCTAACAGACATTTTTAAGACATAGGGACATAAATAATCTAAATACTACATTAAAAAGGATTCGGTTCCATTACACTTCTACTATTTTCTGAATTCCACGATGATGATACAAAAGTCTGTTGGCTTATCTGCACATACTAAAGCAAAAAGCTTCACCTTTCTAAATCTATTACTGTGACTACTGAGACCTACTGATGTCCTCTAACCCTTAGTTATTTAAAAACAACAGACTACAAAAGAAAATTCTCTTTGAGCACAGAAACTCAGTCATCCAAGGAAATAACTCTCATTTCTGCCAGCTGATCTTGAGACAGGGAAATGCTCCAAAATTACTAACATCATCCAGCCTTCTGGGAAGCAACTGCATTGAATCAGTTAAAGCAAAGTAAGTGTTCACCACCATAAAGCAATGGCATTCAGTAGAGAAGAACCTCTGATACTTATTTAGCAGATTTTCTTCTCTGTGGTCCATCAGAAATAAGTGGCAAACATGCCAGCTTCCTCATGTGCACCAGCCAGTGTCACCACAGAGAGTAAGAAGCCCCTTGATGCTGGAACTGGCACAAAAATTCCTTTGGTTTTTTTTTTTGCTTTCTGAGTAGTTGAAGCATGAGCTGCAGCAGTACTACTGACACAGAAAACAATTCTACAACTGATTCTATGTACATCCCTGTGTGGTGTGGGAGTTTTACAACAGAAAAGTGACAGGATACAACCTGGTAACACTCTGTACTCCAGCTCCTTCAAGGATGTGCTCCACTGAAAGCAGTGGGCTTTGCAAAGCTCTTAAGGCCAACCAGACTATATTTTCCAGGCACCTAAATATCCTGTCAGTGTCTACTCCTATCTCCAAAACCCCAAAAAGTTCTCTACAACAACTTATTCTGAAACAATGTTCACATGCCATTCAGAATAGGCAAAAAAGAACATTACTATACAAAAGACCTAACACTGATCCTTAAGAAAGCATTATTTTTTAATTCTATTAAACTAAATGCATGTGATTAAAGAGTAAACTATCTAAACTAGATTTGTGCAAGATGTTACTGAACCCAGTAAAAGAGATACCAAAGTATCTACTGTAAATCAAGTTTGTTGCAGTTATTTCTCTTGTAGAAATAGGATCATCATATGGTAAGGCTAAGTAAACAAATTTTTCATTATGTATCTGCAGTTACAAAAAACCCCAACTTTTGACTATTAACTTACTAATAACAAATATCAAGGGTCTGTTAGATTTTGGAATTCTTTTTTGGGAGGGGCTGGTGGCTGTTTCAGTTCGGGGTTTTTTTTGTTACACAAAGCCTGATAAGACTATCCTCAGGAAAATGAGAATGTGTATTTCCCAAACCAGACTATATAATTTAGTCATTGCATCTTTCCTTTCCTTAGTGGAAAAAGCAATACTCTTACCATATGAAGTCACTTTGAAGGCATTCCAAACAAAGGTCTGAAGATAGTCAGAACACTAATTTATCCTGAAGAAATAAAATACTACTTATAAAAAAATGTAGACTGTAAAAATCATCCAAGAGGCAGCAGTTAAACCTTTCTTGGAATAGTTACAGCTGAGGAGAGAATGGACACCAACTACCAACTAAATATTGCATAACAGGTGATAGAAGCAAGCAGTACCAAATGGAAAACTATTTTGACCCATTCAAATGCAGATTTTTTCCAAGGTTTTAAATGAAGAAGAGAATTGTGTAACACTCGTTTTTTCAAATCCTCTTTTGTAAGATTCCTCATAAAGTACATGTAGTTAATGAGAAGACTATCAAATGTAACTAACAGTTACAGAGCATTAGATAACAGGTAGGGAGGAGAGGACATGAGAAGAGATTATGCTTTTTGTTACCCCAGGTAACTGTGGAGTGCTACTAATTCATACTGAAAGCAATTCTTACAAGCTGGTTTTAGAGAAGACGGAAATAAGAGCTTATCACAAAGTTCTCTAAGAACTGTCCCCACTGATGATAAAAGACATGTAGCTTGAAGAAAGCAAGCACTGTCTTTGGCAGCAATCCATAAAATCTGCATACCAATGGTCTTCTGAAGTTCTACTGAAAACTGTGAGAAAGCAGAAATCTGTACTACGTGGATAATCAGAATTTCTGGAGAAAGAAAACCCAAAAAATTTTAAGCATTCTACAAAGGACCTTCAAACTAAAAGGGCGATTTGCTGTGAAACACAGAAAACAGCCCAAACTAAACCACAAACTCCTGTTTCATAAACAATTGCAGGAAATACTAAAATCCTTCTGTAGCATACTTAACTTAAAACTAAAAGACTAACATTTTATAACCTATAATAATCCTGCTTAGATGCTCTCTGAAACACCACTGCTTTTCCTCAATAATATGCAATTTTAACTATGAAATGTAATTTTTTCAAAAGGTTCTGCTAAGCCTAAAAACATCTGATTTAACAATGTATGTTTACAGCTTTTCTAGTATCTCGTGGTCGTGGAGAAGAAATTTTTCTGGTGGTCATAGAAGTAGTGGATAAGACAACATTCATGTAGACTTCCACGTATTAGTAGCCTACACCAATCCCACTCCTTCGGTCTGCCCACAAAGTGATGGAAGAGCATTTTGATGTACAGGAACATACAGCCTAAAATCTTGCAGAATGACGAGACACGGGATGAGAAATTACTCTGAGTTGACAGTGGCACTCAAGGCTACAAAAACTCGCAGTTAACAGATCCCCACTGTTGGACAAACGTGGATAAAGACAGGTGAGAGAGCTCTTGTTTGCACTTAGTTTTTGTCCCACACTCAAGGCCAGTAAGCAGCAAGCTGGTCATGTTTCAGTGACGAGTACTTCCACTGCAATTCCAGGTACTGATTTACAGAATAAGGACCATTATCCCCCAGTTAATTTAACCAGGGGTAGGGAACGAAAAGGAGAAAAAAATCAAACCAAATTCTCCCTTACTGAACTGTAGTGCAACTACAGTAAAAATTTGAATTCCCTCATACAGCCTTTGTCACAACAACTTACACTGGCACAACTGCACTGAGAGTGCCTGCTGGCACAGACACAGCTTATGTTGACAGAAGATGATTTTCTGCTGACATAGCAATCCCATCATTTCAAACAAACTTTGTTCTTTCCTTTCAGAGGAGGAATTTTCTTCCAGTATGCTGTTTCCTTGACCTGTCTGCGTTGCCCCAGCTGGGCCTGCTCTGCCAACTTACGTGAAGAGATTCACAAAATTTCCAAGTGAGGAACTCCACTTCTCAAGTCAAAACACTCTTTTATTTTAACTTTCTACAGTTCTTTTGACACTTTAAACTTTACATTCTCTGAGTGGGATAAATACCAATTACTCCAACTTTGTCATCAACCAACATAGCTGATTCTGGGAATACAGATGAGTCTCAAACTTAAGAACATTAAAGTTAATTTAATTTGAGGTCATGAAGAATTCTCACTCAAATCTGTGAAATAATAAAGAGACTTCAGAAGAGAAAAATGATTAAGTAACAACAAAACTGATGAGCACAAGAAATGGTCAATTTTGATATTAAATCGGTTTTTTTCCCCAAGTCATCTACATAACTTACAACACTCCACTTCAAAAGATCAAAAAGTGAACTTTACCTGCTATTACAAAACCAACTTTCCCTTCTTTCCTAAAAAAGGAAATGTGAAAGAATAATGCTTATACTGCCAAAGTCTCTTCAGCTCCTCACACCACCCCACCAGCAAGTAGACTGGGGGGCACAAGAAGCTGGGAGAAGACACAGCAGGGACAGCTGATCCCAACTGGCCAAAGGGACATTCCATACCATATAAACACACGGTCAGTGTATAAACTAAAGCCAAAGCTGGACAAGGGCTGCTACTTGCGAACTGGCTGGAACTAGGCAGTGGGTGGTGAGCAACTGCATTGGGCATCACTCGCTTTGTATATTCTAATTCTTTTATCATCCCTTACTTTTCTGTTCTATTAAACTGTCCTTATCTCAACACAAGAATTTTACTTTTTTTTTTCCCCCTGATTTTCTTCCCCATCCCTTTGGGGACGTGGGGTGTTGAGTGAGTGAGTGCCTGTGCACTGTTTAGCTGTCTGCTGGGCTAAACCATGATATCCAGTCTGCAGGGACCTCCTCAGACTCCCAGGACCTTTAATACATGATCAAGAAAGGCCTTGCCATAACATCCAATGGGTCTTTCAGTACTCCAGGACGAAATCCATCAGGCCCCAGGGACTCCTGAACATTCAGTTGAAACAGCTGCTACCTGACAGTGTCCACAAATGAAAAGTCACTATTCTCACACCTGTAATCCTCATACACAGGGTAATGAGCAGCCCAAGGCCTTTCATGTTTTTTCCCTGTGTGTAAGAACCACGGTTCTGTATCCTCAAACTCACTTAAAACCAACAGGTTTCTAGCTGGCAACTCGGATGGCAAATGTTACAACCATATTTCAAATAATGATTGCAAAAAGAAAAAAAAAATCAATCAAAATCATGAAGAGTTTGGGCTTGAATTTCAAAGCACATTAGACATTTTTTAATATTACTGGGGGAAAAAATACAGCACAAACAGGAAGCTCAGTTCCAACTAAAATTCTGTAAATATACCTTTATTCTGCCCTTAGAAATAACATATCATGTTTTAGGGAAGCATATTATTTACATCTGAAGACAAGAATGTACTTTAAGATGCCTAACTAGGAATCACTGGTCAACCACAATAAGCTATGATACTAAGCTGATACATATCCTTTCCAGTAACAATGAGAACAGGGTGGAGTGTTCAAAATGCTATTTATACCAGAAAAAAATACTTCTTTAAAGTTTAATTTCTTTAAAGTTCAAGATTATTGTCTGTTTTAGAAACAAAGAAAACAATTCTGCACAAGTCTGAATTCTGCAGACAAAAGCCCACACCCAGAAATATGGTAACATGAAAGAGTGATGAGTTGGTAACTTTGAGAAAAATGTGTAATTTCAAATGCAGGGACTGGATTCTGATACACACAATTTTTGCTGCAGTGATTTAAAAAGACAATTCTCTTCAACTATCACTTCAACTCTCTTGGGGAGGTTAACATATCCACAGAGGAACTTCCAGAAGGGAATGTATGTCTACTGTTACTTAGCACTTTAACACAAACCTATGTTCTGTTACATTGGCGTGGGCTGCTGCTGAAGCAGCTCAGGTACAGGCACACTTACTCAATAACTGCACTGAAATTTCAATGTTGACATAGTAAAAGACAAAGAAATAGCATTTTTGCTGAATAATTTTCAAGACAGCTAGTAATTATTCACTGAAGTTTAATCCATGAGATTATGTAATCTCCAATCATAATATTGAACAGATTAAGAAACGTGTCAATTCTTTTTCTTATTTTTAATCGGTAAGCACACAAACTGAAGAACCACCTTACCTGACAGAGTTTCTGCTCCTGTTTTCTATTTTCATTAAAATTTGTACATCTGACTGAGGAGATGCTGTATAGATTTTTAATCTGAAAAGAAAAATGCAGTAAAGACGAAGAAACAGTGATATACTTTTCTTCCTACCATCCATAAGAGATGGATATCTTTTGCATGTCAAGAGCCAAAAGAATGTATTTTTTTCATGAAGACAGTTTGCCACATACTAAGTATTTCCTATAAATGAGGGATATAATTACTAGTATGTTTTTCTAATTACTCTAAAGAAAAGATTTACTGTCCACTCGATTGAGGTTAATTATGGTTACATTTTTTAGAATTAGTTACTTTATTTGATCTTTATGCCATGAATCGATTTCTCAATCTTTTCCTGGTTTAAATTTGGTGGTTATACCCCAGGGTTAGTTGGTTGGCGAATGTTAGGATGATTTTCATCACAGGAATTAAAGATGTACTGATGACTGGGAACTCAGCTGTGCAAGCTGAAAGTGCAGCTAATTTAAGGTATTTATTCAGAACCATTCCCTTCTTTTATTAGTGCATTAGATGAAACAGAAAGAAAAGTTATTGAATACACACCTTTGACAAACTACAGGATCTGACTCCATTGGATCAATGTACGGCTTAAGGATATCAGTGAGTGTTTTATCATCAGGCACCCTTTCACCAGAGATAAAAATCAAATATGTGAGACATGGTTCATCATGTACACAAAAATCTACTATGAGTCACTTGGAGGAACCTGTATATTTGCACGCTAGAGTGGCACAATTTCAGTAGTTTATGGAAGGATCGTAAATGCGTACCAATACTGCATAGACATGGACAGCTTTATCTCCATTTCAACACTGGAATTTCACAGGCATATACAAGGAGTAAACAGACGCATCTCTAGTTTCTAACCCTGCAATAGAAACATGCTGTCCCTACAGCTCCAGAAGCAGACAAGGGCATATTTCTCACCTCCCTTCAGGCTAGGAAAAAAGGAGAAAGATTTGTCAACAAAAGCTTATTTTTCAGCCTTTTCAAAATGTGCTTGTGGGCTGTCCTACAAAGCAAACAATACAACCATTTCACCCTATATGAAGGTCAGCTCCAGAATGCAGGCAAGGAGGGATGGCAAATCTTGCTGAACACCTGCTCGATGAGAATAGAGTATCTTAGGTGTATGGGTATTGCTATTGTGAATACACAAGCTGCTGTTTACATAGAGAAAAGGATTAACAACCAAACATGCCGACTGATTTGGAAAGCCTGCTAGCTTTCAAAGAGGAAAGGACTATACAACTTCTCAATATTTTTTAAAATTTAAATGCCCTTTTAATTAAGACTAAAATTAATACCCAAGTTTACCTTATGTAACAGAACTAGATAAGAACTGATCAAAATGTTATGCAATTCAACTTCAGAAGATTAATTTAAACTTTATAAAAATACGTTTTTCAAGCCCTGTACCGTTTTAAAGTGTATTCAGCATGACAGTGAGGAAATACGAGCTTCAAATGCCAGTAGAACTTGTTCTCCCTGAAAAGAAAAAGAAATGCATATTCTTAGTGTTAGCTGATAGCTGCTACTTACTTTTTCTATGATAAAGCTTGGTAGCCTACAACATGGGTGCAGGAGAAAACACATAGTTAAGATTTTCAATGGCTTCAAAGAATAAAAGGGACATGCAGAGAAGCTGAGATGCCCTTTGAAAGATGCAATGCTCCCAGATCCTTCTGCATTTCAAGTCCTCATAGGATGAAAATCTGTTCCTTACAAATACACCAATTAACTGACCAACAGTATGTCACATTTTAAAAGGGAGTATATTCCACGTGCCCTTTAATTTCATATCATGCAGGACAGACTGCCAAACCTCTGCAGCAATAACAGCCAGAAGTTCCAGCTGAGGCCAGGTCCTCACAAAACACAAAACAGGGGACCCGACTTTTCACAGCAGTGATGGCCTCAACAGAAAGTCTGTCTTGGCCAAGGAAGGAAGTTGCATTCTGACAAAACATGGATAAGAGAAGTTAGAAAGAGTAAATATTCTATAGAAAGACTATAAAGCTTTTGGTAGAAACCAAAAGTGATGTCACATTCCTTTCTTCTGTGTGTTGTTAGTTTTAAGATCCATCTTCCCTTTCCAGCTAGCATAATTAACACCTGAGAACAGAAGCTACTGAAGCATAGTTCCAGAGATTTTAAGAAAGGAAGTATTATCTAGAGGATACTTTGCTAGATCAGGAAATCTCTTCTTGCCTTTTTGCTCATCTGCAGAAATCAATACTGACTTAAGACAAAGCATTTTTCCTCTTACTGCTCCAAATTCTCCCATTTAGTATGGTGAGTGTAACAATACCTTTCTAAAAGAATCCCCTAAGAGAAAGCACAGTCTAAAAGGTTCATGGCCCTTTGCTCTGGTTCAGAATTTTACATGATAAACAGCAAAGATTTAGAAATCCGAGGCCAAATATCTACGTGAAGCACAGGAACGTCTAAGGGTAATTCTTCCTGCCTTTTTTTTAAACTATTTTTTTCAACACTATTTAAGACCATCGTATGCAGAATAATCACCATCAGTTACGCAAAGATTCTGGTACTACAACTAAAAGTAAACACAGTGTTGTTCCAACATGTTGTGCTGTTTATCAGGCAGATGAAACATTTTCCAGCAGGTTCTAGCTGGCTGCAGAGACAAGTGTACGTGCATCCAGTAGCAAAACAGTAGACTTAGTTGCTAAGTTTAAATAAGTATGATATCAATTTTTAAATGCAAGCACTTTTTATGAAGCGCTCTTATAAAATAAATAATCAATCCCTTACCTAGTTATTCCTAGAAAAAAACTGAGCTTTACAGCTGAACTTATACTTCCTTGAGTATAAGTAAAGTCAGAAGTGTTACCAAAAAAAGAGCAAGCAGGAACTCTAGCTCCAAGAAGCTAATAATTAGAATAAAAAGAACGAATGAAGGCCAAGTTCCCCAAAGCAACACGTGCCTCAGCAGAGTTGTGCATCAGGCCTTGTGATTCTTCCCTTCTCTCTGCTCATGTTTGTTAAAACTGAGAATCAGAATGCCTTCCTTACATGAGAAGGTGAAATTAAGAGCCCATCAGATCTGGAAGAGGTAAGAGGACTGTACAACCAGAGCTGAAGGATAACATGGAAAACATTCTTAATTACATAGCATGTATACCCAGAAGCTGGCACAGTATCTGGCCCCATGAATTTTATGCCATTTTGCATGTTGGTATGATACCACCTTAAACTACCAAACTGCAAAAAGTTCTGAAATAACTCAAAATTAGTGAGTGGAATTTTGAAAGCTTTTTGCAGGGTAAGTGAAACAAGGTTTTGCAATTCTTATCTTGACAGCTAAAGGGAGCATCAACGCTACCACACACACAGAGCAAATTGGAATATCAATAGTGTTATGTAACCAGTTCAGCTCTCTTGTGATTAGCAAGCTTGTGATTCCTCTCAGACATGTTAATATCTGCCGTTTAATACGGAATGGTATTATTTCCAAGCTATTTCCCAGGCAGACTTTTGGTAAAAGTTAGTAAGCTTTAGACACAGAAACAGAGTCACCATCATTAGCTGTAGGAAACATTAATGATGGGTACATTTATTAAAATGCTTTTAAGGACTGTTCAGATGAGGGGTTTGTTCTGTTAATAACTAAAGTGAGGCTTGCTAGCATTTTTTCATCGTCCACAATTTTTTCAAACAGGCCATATTTATCTACTCTAAGTGACCTGCCCTTACTGTGACACGGATCTTCTGTCAAATTTTTAAACCAAAATGTGAGTACTGCAGATCTTCCTCTCCCAAGAGGAAACAGACAAACCATGACACAGCTCACAAAAACATGTATGTGGCCAAGAGGGCTGTCTCTAACACAGGCACTTAAAAAAAGAAATGTTCCAGAAAAGTGCTCCTAGCTATCTGCTACCTGTTGTTAGGAACACTCTTCATGTGTCAGTAGAAACAGCCACCACAAAGCACATTCTCATTTCACATGCAAGACTGGTTCCCTGTGGGCTCACTGAGGCAGACTCAGTTCATCACTGCAGCTGTAAAATCAGCTTAAGAGGGTTCTTTTCAGACTTCCGCCCTCCCTCCCCCTTCCAGGCACAATCTGGTCTATGGAATAGTTCACAGAAAGTGCTATGAATCAGGGAAGCTGAAGTTAAAAAACTCATTCCTTGTCAAAAGTTTCACTTTGGAAAACCAGAAATGTTGATTTTTTTTTTCAGTAAGCTAACACTTAAACTGCAATTAATGACTTCATCTCTCTTCACATGGAAGAAAATGACAAACAGAAACAGGCAAGACAGATTAAGAACAGGGTAGAAGTAGGCAAGACAAAATTAAGCTTAGAAACAGAACAGCCTCTTCACTGTACAGTGAAGTCTCTGCTAGGTGCCTGTTATTGAAGGGAAGCATCCCTCACCATCACTGATCTCTGCCCAGTTAGAGAACTGATGTCAACTGTAGATGCTATCAAAGCTGCTTCACAACAAGTTCTGATTAGAGTTAGATATCCTGGCTCCAGATCTCACTGACCTAATTTTCCATTATGGTTCACTGGGGTAGTATTTCCTTCAAACTATGTTCATTTTCTAAATGAAAATGCGTAATTGAGTAAGTCATCTGCAGTTGAGTAACAGCTCACTCCATGAAGTGTTCCATGCTGCTCTGCTGCCATGGAATGCCACTCCATGGTTTTTGGACAGCAAGAGACTGACTATAAAACTACCAAACACCAGAGATCTGGATAAGGCACAAACACATCACTGATGTCAGTAAAAGCAGCATTACAGCCCATCCCTGCATTGCTTGGCTTCAAAACCTATTCTGGCTACTTCAGAAGCATGGAAACCGATCAGAGGGATAAAGGGGAGCCAAGTATCTCTTTCCTTGCATGCAATGTAGCTGCAAAATATGTTCAGAACTGCACAGGCTCTTTCACAACCACTGTTCTTCTAAAGCAAAGTAACTACCTACCTTCCAATTCTGCTAAAACTTCCAAAACCTCACTTTCTATAATCTACTGTAGTTTTCACAGAACTACATCTGAATGGTTTTAAAATTTTTCACAGCAACAATGGAAAGATTTTTATTTCTGATGGCACAAAGACAGCACCAGTATATACAAAGCGGCTGTTACCGCCAGCTGGCTCTCAGAACAACTGCAAAAGTCCTCATCACCTTTACAGTTACTGCAGTATCTGGGAAGATGCTCCAAGTACTGCAGGTATAGGCAGAACAGCTGCTGGACATTAAAGGGCAGATCTACAAAGGATTTGGACATACCTGTTGAGTGCCTTGGCAGATTTTTAGAAGTTTTGAATCTTTACATAGTTCTTAAAACATTTATGAAATATCTCATAAAGCTTAATTTTCTTACCTAGGTTTCCTCTGAACACTTCCTCCCAGTTTTGCCTAGAATGCATTAGAAGGTTTAAGATATATATAACCTTTTTAAGTGTTTGTATATACGTATGCAAACTAAAACATATATTGACAAAAATTTCAAATTCCTCACATCTTAAGATACCAACTGCAGTTCTGGCTCTGCAGAACTACTTCACTGTCAGCTTCTCAAAGATAGTGATTCACTTGTGATTTTGCTTCTATGTAGCAACTAATATTCTTAAAATGTTTTAAAAACAGTATACAGAACATCTTGCATCAAAGCGTGAATACTGTAGTATTTCCTGTCTGTGTCATTTTGAACTCATAGAAGAGATTAAAAGGACATGAAGACGTTTAATGATGGACCAGTTATCCTTTCATCTCACAATACTCAGTTCTCTCACATATTGCACTGAAGTTTAATAGAAGTACTGGGTGTTCAGTATGCAGACTTTTGGATAATACTGCCTTCTTCAACTTTCTTAAGCAACGAAGATTCAGCCCAAGAGAGAGAACACGCAGAGATGTGATTTCATCTCTCCTGGTCCCCCGAAACTCTGTGTTCCTAGTGCCAAACTGACTTTGTTGCACTTCTAACAGCAGCACAAAAAAGAGGATGTTTCTGTCTTCTTGAAACTTCACCAAGCTAATTCCTAGATTTGCAATACACACAACAAAAGTGAAATATTTCTACTGAAAGTTTGTATGTTTCCTAGTTACAGTAAACAGCCAATCAATGAAGACGCCGAAGTGCATTTCCTCTGCAACACATATGGTCTTCTAACAGGAGGCCTTACAACAGCAGGGGTGTTACTAACCACGTGTGCTGCAATAATCAAACACACCAGGCTTGAACTGAGAGCCCTGTGTAAATCAAAGGGACACTGTCAAGGCAGAGTAATCCAAACTGTAATAATCTTTAAAGAATAAAACTACTATCCTCTTTACTTATGCAAATAAACAAAACTTAACACCAGATTCACTATGAAAATGATGCACTTCAGTTGCAAAAAAACCCCAGAAAAAACTAATTCTAAGCTAGAGAATTCAGTTCAGCCTTCACATGGGGATGTCCTGAAAAGCTACTGATTTACTGAAATGCCAGAACATCCTGCTCTCTGACCACCCCAGAGTAGCATTCCTTTGCCTGCAAACTTACTTTAGTGGGACCAAGAAAGCAAGCAAAACTATGTACTAAGTAACAACTAAATTCAAGTTTAACAGCTCCATCAGTGTAATATTAGGCCAAAACCCAGCTCAGAAATCTCCTTGTTAAATTCTCAAGATTATCAACACTTCAAAAAATTTATTTTAATTATTCCTATCTAAGTTAAGATCAGAGTTGACATTTTAGGGCTTTCAGGTGTACCTCACAAGTAGCTTCTGCAACACTAATGTTCTCTTAACTGATGCTAATCCCCAATCTCCACACTGTATTTCGTTCTCACAATTAAATGAAAGAGATAATGTAAAAGCTTCCTCCTTCTCCCACACGTATCCTCTGACCAAGTGCTGTCAAGCTGCAGGCATGCCTTCCACAAGGCAGGAGACTTGTAGCCCTCTGGCCCCTCTTGGTGGGGAGGAGAGGTGAAAAGGATTTTGTCTGGGAGATGCTGTGAATGGAGCAGATATGTGCAAGCAGGAGGGAGGGTCGGAGCAGGGCAGCATGAGCTGCAGAGCTGAGGGAGACGCACTGCTCCATTTCAATCTCTCACTACTGCCATCATCATCTTACACCAGGGAACCAGAAGCCATGGAGTTGCAAGCTCTCTCCCACTCTTCCTGTATCACCTGGTAGCTAGAGCTTCCCAGTTGCTCCTCCAGGCTTTGTCCCAGCCTGGACACATTCTCTCCACCCCTTTTCCCAAATGCCTCCTATCCCAGCAGGTCTCCCCACCAACTCCATGGCAGAATGCATCCAATGGGGAGCTTTGAATTATATTGGAAAATAAGGGCACCACAGGAAAAGCAGGATGAAGCAGCACATTTAAAATAATTTATGAATAATAAGTCAGAGGCACCATGAGTTCACAAACTGGACTCAGACTCTGCTTTCTAATGACTTTCCATTATCTAGGTATTCAGTATCTCAAGTTAGTCTAATCCGTGTGTTGCCCAGCATTGGCACATATGCTTTCACAACATCAAATTTAGCAAACAAACTAATGGAAACCAGGAAATGAAGAGGCTGGTTAACACATTGAAACAACACTGATCTGTCCTCCAGAGCTGGCACGGGCAGGGGATGACAAAAGAATACATCTTGTACTTCCTAGTTTTGGATTACTCTCATTCCTGCCTTGTATAGCCCAACAGTTGGCTCGCAGGGAAAGGGTGAAGAGGACATCAGAGAAGATCGTTCTCAGTTTTCCACGCACATATGTTGAGCAGTTTCCAATCTCCACCCTCTGGAGCAATCCCTCTACAAATCTCAACCTATAAACAGCATGACAAGAGGTTCAGATCTATAGAAGAGGGACGCACGAGGCCCTGAGCTCATATAACTGACATGTGACTGTTTGCACAGCTTTCGGCCATTTGAATGTAATATTCGACAAAATGTTATGGGTGTCATGAAGTCACATGGGACAGGTGTTAAATGCCTGATATTCACTGGTTTGATCAAACTTGATTCCTCAGGAACCTATTTAAGGAAAGCCAGCAGAATATACTAATTAAAAAAAAACCCCAAACCCAACAACCAAAAAAACCAAAAAAGAACCCCCAAAAAACACAGGATAATTTTTAATCTGCATCGTTGAATTCAAACAGCCCATTGTTGTGTGAGCAACAGTAGCAGCAATAGAGAGGAAATGTATCCGTTGTGGAATATTCACTGAGCATATTCCATACCTTTGGACAGCCTCTACAGGAAAAATCCAGTTACTTCCTACCCTCTTCAGAACAGAGAATGTTATCATGTTCTTTCTAGTGGGATGTGAAAGCCCCAGAAAGGCCACCATTCCACAGCAACAACAAAAGTATCCCAGGACTTTAGGACTGATAAAAACCAGTAAGGCATTCTCCCAGTCAGTCTGTTAAATACTTCCATGCCCATTCGCCAAGAAGTCACCTTCCTTGCCCCATTTTTAAATCTGCTCGCGTTAAACAAAAAAAGCACACGATACACACGAAAGCATGATCTGCTCAGAGCTTAGTTTGTTCCCAACAAAAGCTACGCTTCAGTGTGTACCAAAAAAGGCTTTCTAGAGGAAAGAGAACACGGTACACGAAGGCAAATTTCTGCCAGCACAGCACTGTACCACGCCCAGGATCTTCTCAAAAATGTCAGCCCTCCCCGTATTTGTGCTCTTTCGGTTCTTCTGTCCTCTTTGCTACTGGAAGCAGCATCCCTGGGCTTCCTGCACTTGCTCTTGTAGACTACTCCTTACTCTGTACTTGTTAAGGGTGTTTATGTTGTTTTATCCACAACATTAAGGAAATCCCCCACGAAAGTGAAACTCAGCTCTAAGCCAGAGATATTACAACAGCAGGAGACTAGTAAAAGGTATCTGTAAAATGTAGAGCACGCAGCCAAGGAAAAGAAAGCCACTGCAGGAGGAGACAACCTTTGCAAGGTTTGGGACTACAACCTGGTCTGTTCTGATGGAAGAGCCTCAAGGACCTATTAATTTGGGGTAGAGGGAGGAGAAAATACCTCAGATTTCCTTTCTTTTCACCAGTTCACCCTGGGTTTTCTCTAGCAGAACCAATAAAATATGTAACTTTAAAAGGTTACACTTCTACACCTATTTTACGTCTACTGTTCTGCTGAAAATTAATATCCTTACAAAAACCATACCCTGTGCTTTTGCCCCAGAACAGTCCAAACAATACAGGTGGGTCTGTTAAGAAGTTTCCAGGTGGTTATTAACTCTGTCAGAGACAGACCTCTGGTGGCCAGCCAGTGCCTGACACCACAGAGCACACAGCTCCCAGAACAGAGGGAAAAATATATCCTGAAAACATAACTTGCCACCAAAACTGAGACCATGAAGAAAACAAGTGAAGGAGCCATCGGGGGAAACCAGCACAGTTCACTGCTGTAAGAAGCTCAGAAGGCATTTATATCTGCCCCAGTATATCACTGAGCTGAACTCCAGACCTGACTGCTGTCACAATAAAATACTTGGCAATTTATTTTATTTTTAATGTGAAAATACTTTAAAATACAAACTCTAGATAGCAGAGAAAATGCACAGAGTGGATAAAGGGAGGAATATTTAAAGACTCCTAAGCCTTCTTCCTGATTTCCTATCTGACTGTCTGCACTTGTCTAAGCTGTGCTGTACCAAACATTCACATCCTCCAGCACAGCAACTCCCATCACAGTACGCAACACAGATCTGTATAGGAAGCACCTCCTCAGACTTGAAGTCGGAGCCTTTTCAGAGAGAGGAATCTGTGCAAGCCTTCTGCATCAATTCTCTATCATAAAACTCTGAAGAAGCATTTTCTTTCTCCAGCAACAAAACTCAAAATTAATGAAAAGAAAAAAACCACACTAACTATTACACAGTGTTGGCATTTTTCAAAATAAAGCATGAATTACGTAAGCTGTTAAACTGAGCTCAAAGAGCATAAAAAATGAAAACCTGAAGCATGAAATATTAACTCTACTACTTGCAAAAAAGAATGTGCATCTAACAGATTTTAAAAGCAAGTGTATTGCTATGAACTTAAATTCTCATCATTATATGGTTATTGGAAACGAAATATTGCTGACTGTAACTAATTGAAGACTCACATGGAATTGAACATGGTTGAATTTTCTCTTCTTTTTGTAAATCCTACAGGCAGTGTTTTCAGCTCAATATTACACCCTCGAGCTTTGTTTCTCAAGCACTGTAACTAGAAAAAATAAAAACTGTGTTTAAAAAACTCTGGATAATATATCAAAACCTGAAAGTTAAACAATAAGAAGCTTATAGGATTCATTGGAAAATTGTGGAAAAGGCCATATTTAATATAATACTTTGAATTTAAAAAAATCCACAATGAATGAAAAAGTTAATAAAGTAAGCCTAGAAACTCTCTGAAACATTTTCAGGAGCAATTTTTCCATGATTAAATAAGAAGACACCAATGGCCTCTTCATAGTAAAAGTTTTTTAACATACCATGAAAATCACAGGCAGCTCTTTTGGGTATAATACCACCATGTGGCTGCTTTTTGGGCTACAACCCCGTTAGCAGAAGGGATACACAAGCAGCATCTCAGACACTGACAAATTCTGATCTGAAGGTGGCACTACAGGTATCATCCTATAAACATACCCAGTACCACACCCCAAAGACTGCTACCTATCTTACCCTCTTCAGCCCATGTTTTCAGGACATTGTGGCACCAAGCACACGCACAGAGTATGACTCCAGCCTGAGGGAAAGCTGGAGTTTTCTGAAGTTACTTGTTATCAACATGACTTCTCTCTGAGTTCAGTGCTATATTTAAAGATGCTGTATCACAAGACTGGAAAACAAAACGTCCCTCATGCCTTTTTGTGACATATCAACAAGTCAAAATATTTTGTATCAGATTTGGTTGGTTTTTTTTGTCTGTTTCTTTGGAAGGTATGTTTGCTTGGTTGGTTGGTTGTTGAAAAAGCTTCAACAAAAGCCCACTCATCCTTAGAAGGCTGGTCTTAAGTCATAGTTGTGTAGACTTGTTCTTTGAAGAACACTAGGTGCCTTCATTTAGCATACAGGGAAGCATACAGTAATTTTTAGGCAATTAATAAATTCATTACTTACCTTGGAATTTTGTACTTAAAAATTCAAAAACATTGTGGAGGTGGAAGGAAACATTCAGGCTTTCTTAACACACATCTATTATCCAACAGTAACAGTGATCGTGCATCAATTTTAAGAACGTACAGTTAGCAATCTATTTTTCTAAGCAACTGGACGTAGCCATCAATACTATTTTTGCATAAACCTAGAGACTTCTTTTGATTTCTGGTTCTCAAGTTCAGGGCCATACCTTCGTAGGAGAGGTATCAGCTCTAAAATCTGGACTGGGACTGCCTCAGTAGAAATTCAAAGGCAGTCAACACTAACCCTAACAGACCAAGTGGCTAATTAAAAACTTACAAGTCTTTTTGTTGCTGGACTATGCACAGTACAAAGTCGAGCAGCAGCATCAGCTGTTCTTGATACATCTTCCAGGAAACGATAATCTGAAGAAAAAAAAAAAGAACATAGAAAAATGTAGTGCTAACCTAGTTAAATCAAAGAATTTTAAAAAGGACAAGGTGCGTTCTTACCACTTAAAAGGTTCAAGTCAGTAAATTCATTTACAGAGATAAATGCAGTTTTATCCCTGACTCCGTTACAGCTCAGTGCAAGCTTATGTTTCTTTACACACAACAGACTGAAATGACAAAAGGAAAAGACAAACATGTTTAGTACATAATGGAGAAAATAAGCAAAAGAGTTTAATTCAGACAACAGATACCTGCACGAATATTTCATGCATCGTGGACATCTGTATTTAGCTTCTTCTTTGCTACAGGTTTCACATCTGAAAGAAGTGAAAAACACGTCTTAATAAAGCAGCATCTTTGTGCCTCACTGGCCTATGAAGGTGCACTAGGCCATCCATGGCATTTTCAGGTAAAGCTATCTGCACCTTGAAAGAAGAGAAAATAAAAATGCCCTGGATTAGAAAAGGTGTCAAACAAGCAACACAAGCCACAGGGAACATCTTCAAACACATACATATTACAACATGGTGCATGTATCTGGAAGCAAAAAAAAAAAAAAAAAAAACCCATGCTAATTCAGAACTGAAACCATAGCAAGCCTTTAGCAGTTTAGTTTTTGTGGCCCGGTTGTATCAGTGCTTTTGTCCATTCGCATCACCTGTAATGTGCACTGTCCCATGCTGGCTTACACTACTCCCACAGTTTTAGGCAAATGGAAAATAAATGCAGAGGATTCACAGTAAAGCCTGAACAATGTGTCCCATTTTTTTCACTGAAACAGAAAGACCATGACAACGTGGTCAGCCAAACAAACTCCGTCTGACAGCAGTGCAAACTCTAATGTCAGGGAACCTCTCAAGCATAACGTGTAAGCCTTACGAATATGGCTAACAAATATTGTATCAGTTAAAAAAAAAAATTCCTCTACAAATATGATCTTATGTTTTTTAACTAGGCTATTACCAGAGATGTTTCTCCCATTCTTAGAAAAAAGTTCTTGATATAGTAACTGAAGTAATCGTCATTTTTCATTTATTTTAACTCTGATAAGTAGGGCAGAGAAATAACCCTTCCCGCACATCAGTAAAGTTCTTTAGAATGGTACAAAGCCAAAATTTTCAAGGGCTAGAGGAAAAGTGTCAGCCTCAAGCCATTTCTCTCCCTCTCCCCACCACGTGCTTGCTGCCCGCTGGCAGCGCGGGTGTGAAGGACAAGCTCAGCAGTATCACCTCCTGACGAGCTGGTGGATCTGTATACCGGCAGCATAAAGTGTCGTAAGAACCGGAAAAAAGTGCATCACACACTGCAAAGCAGAAACGGGGAATTACTCTGAGCAAGGACTCCTCTCCCCGTTCTTGCAGTACCTCTGCAGCGCCGGCCGCACCTCAGCGGTTCAGAGAGAGCTGTGCCGGGCGCGTCCCGGCGCAGCCCCCGGGCCCTCGCTCGTGCGGAAACGACTCCTCCCGCTGAGGGAAATGAGAGGGCGCGGGGGCTGCGGGGCACAGGATGCCCGCCGTGCCGGCCCGAGGCTGCCTTTTCCCTCGGACGGCCGCTCCCGGGCGCGGTGCCGGCCCTACCTGTGCAGGGACATCTTCCCGCCGCCCGCGGCCCGCGGGGCGCTGCCCGCGCCGACCCCGTCCCGCTCCGCCATGGCCGCGCCGCCACCGC
>VZRE01002603.1:308153-439824 GCA_013396775.1 Cephalopterus ornatus | reverse complement strand
CACGGGCCGGGCGGGGCCACAGCGCCCTCCCCTGCGCGGCGGCGCCGCCTGGCGGCCGCTCCCCACACGCGCTCCCTCGGAGGGATGGGGACACGCGTCCCGGTGCCGGAGGCTTTCCGGATGGACGGGAGGCTTTCCAAAACACGCACGGCGCCGCACACCGGCGCACCGCCCAACGGGCCGTTTCGCCACACGGTTGCGGCGCTTCCCAACCCCGGGAACGCGGCACACCGTTACCTGCCCGTGTCCCGCTGCTCCAGCTCGGCGTCCCGCCTGTCTGCGCGGGATGAGCGTTTTTGCCTCAACTATGGAAACACACATCCGAGCAACCTTCTAAAGCTTTAAGCTCCTTGTTTTTAAAATAGGTAATTTCCGAGATGTAGAACTTCCAAAAATAGGACAGTGAGACGAATAAAAATATACACGAAGCGGAACATTTTCTAAAAGATTATAATATTAAAAACAAAACCCAAACATTTGTCACAACATCAGCTCCAAAGCCAAACTAAGAGCAAATGTCAAGTCATAATGTCAGTGTTTTGATCTTGAAAATGTAAAAAGTCAGATAGTTTCTCTAACCTTTATCATCACTCTGTGATCTTGTTCTGTCTTTGGTTTTAACAGATTTTCTCGAAGTGGTCAAACCTGATGCTTCAATACAAAATGTTAAATGAGATGTACACGTATGTTACCTTGTAACAGCAAACACTGTCCCCCTGGCAGTATTCCATGGTGTAGAGAATATGCATTTCCCCTTGGGAAGCCAAGCACTGCCACCTAACAGAAGTGCCCTTCCAGAGGATTTTCATCCTTACTAAAAATGACCTACACAATATGAAACAGAATAGTAAAAGACAAACAGATAGCTTGGAAGCTTATTTTATTATACTTTGGTAAGTGTGGTTTCTTGAAGATGAAGCAGGCAAGTTGCTTCAACACTCCCCTGCTCCCCCCTACAGTCTGGTATCGCCTTGCCATGTACTCCCGAGCACGCTTTGAACTGATAATACGTAGAGGCATATCAATATAAAGAGTGCTTTTGCTAATGGTAAAATTATTCTTTTTTACTAAAAACATTTGGTTGAACATTTTAGAATTAATTAAAAAACCCCAAATGATCTAATAACTTTGCAAAAAAATGGAATTTTCTAAGAGGATGAAATGCTGTTTGTAGTTTCACAGCAGCCATTCAGAAGAAATGCTGTAGTAGATTTTTTCAGAAGTTACAAAATATATACAGAATGTACCATCTGAAGACAGCTTTGGTATTAGCAGTGTTAACATTTCAGTGTTAACTGAAATACAGAATCTAAAACTCAAAACTACTTTAGGTAGCTCTTCTACAAGAATTTTTACAATGGCTGTAAAGCAAACTGTTCTGAATATATGCATCATATACAATGTGCTGTCCTATATACCGTTTTCCAAAATAGTACACAAAAATATTTTAAACAAGAAATCCACATAAATAATGTTTTCATTGTAGTGAAGTATGTGACCAACGATTTAAAATAAGTACCTTTACAACAGAAACATATCCTGATGTAACCAGCACATACAGTCTGAAAGAAAAGGGACTCAAATAATCTCTGCTAAGGCCACAAGCACCTTGTGTTATGAAAAGCACCAAGGCAACACGGACAAGAAACACAGAAGAGGTAGTGTGCCATCTGTTCAGATGTATGTGTCCACAAAGGACTAGAATAAAACAACGTTTAAGAAAAGAAGACATATTGTACTGTAATGTGGCATGATTTGCTTTTCATATATAAGCTATTGCACATTTAGGAGCATTAGCAAATATTGCTCCTTAGGATCATATGCCTCCAACTTTTGTCAGGATGATTTTTTTTGCAGTGGTGTTAAAGAGATTGTTAAGAACACTTGACGTCCTGAAAAAATCCATGTTCAGATACTCCATTCCAGGAAATTATGCAAGAAAGCACCAAGAAATTTATTTTTAAATACTTTAGGAAAAACTGTTGCAGTCTTTTCTCTCTTTCTTTTATTTTTCAATGCTATTTCTCCTTAGGAGGAAGTCTTTTTCTTCCTGAGGTTCTTTAACCAACAGTATTTAAAATGATTCTTAGTTTCCTAGTCATTTTGCCTGTAATGGATCGTTACTTTTGCATTCAATCTGTGCAGAAACTCCATGTTGATGAAAAAAAAACCCAAACAGGAGAGAAACCTTAAAGGAAGCACACTGAACCACTTTCTACGAAGTGCTGCTGTCCTGGTTTGAGGTGAGGAAGTGCATTAACTTGAACCACTGGAAGCTGACTAGTGTCCTGAGTGTGAAAGAAGAACTGTGTCTTATGCCAGCTGCCATCTTCAATCTGCAACACACAGAAGATTGTATTAGATTCATACAAAAGATGTGCTTTAAAACACAAATTAAAATTGTGCTTATAGAGAGGAAGAGAAGTAGTGCAGAGAAGTATTTTTTTCTTCTAGCGATTCCTATAGAAACCATTTCTCCCTTGCAATACCATGGGCACTCTGGGCAAAGCTGAAGGTGGAAAACAGCTGATCCCAGAATCCAGTTGGAGTGGATGCAGACACAGTGCAACATGGCTCAGAGCACAACACCTTTGCATGCAAAGTGACTCGTACAGATTCTAAATTCACCTCCAAATCTGAACAGCAGGTGTCAGGTTATCAACTCTACAGGCACTTGAATGACTTTGTAGGCCCTTGAAAAATAAACATGGGAACCAGAGATGCATTTTTGCCATGAGCTTTGTATTGTTTACTCTAATCCTTTAAAAAAATACCTCAGTAAAAATTGATACCTCATAATAATTATAAAATAGTAGTATAACAGTGCCTGAGGCTAGGAGTGCCCTGATGCTTGCAATCAATCCATTCTTAAAAACCATCAAGTACAGTGTATGCCACGGAAAAATGGAATCCCTACTGAAAGGGGAATGTGTCAGATTCTGCAGCAGACCTGTACAGTACACAGTTTCCCACAGAAAGAGTGACACACCTCGTAGAATCTCACAGAAAAATGGCACTTTTCAATAGCCATCTCAGTATGCCTTAATTTTTCTCAGGGAATAAAACAGTCCCAAACAGATTGGAAGGTGGGGAGAAGGGGCTCCAATGGCCATACTTTATCTGCATGACACAGGCCAGAGCATCTGCTAATAAAGGCTGGGAGCATAACAGCTTTGAAGTGTCTCAATAAAGCCACCTTCTGTTTTGAGATTAAAAATCTCACTTGGCACCCCTGTATCGATATTGAACCAGCCTCATGTCTTTTGTTATTGCAAATGAAAGTAGAGCTATAAAATACTGAAAGTGTAAGATTTTTGGTTGCTATATTTCACAGTGTTCTCCCAAGACTTTTACCAAATGTCTCAAATCTTGATGAGTAATCTGATAAGCATTTGAAAATTAATAAGCTCTTCCAATTTTTCCTAAATACATGATTTAATATTTTAGTTCGCCATGGACTGAATTTCCACGCATTATTATTTTCTGAAATAATCAAACAATTGACTTATAGTCAGTGAATTAAAAGGTATTTAGTTGTTCAAAAAATAATGTTCAGCCTGTTTGAATCTGAAATTTTGTGTTAAATAATCTCAACAGAATTCTTACTAATGTCTGAATTTTCATTTTGACAGTAACTGTTTCTAAATTTTCCTGGAGGACCGCCTTATTTCTGTGCTGATATTTCTCCAGTGTCTTCATATAGTCTCGAAATACAAGACACAATGCAAACAGCAAGTGTAGATACTCTGTATCACTGCAATTTTGTTTTATCTTTGAACAGATGTTGAATTCAGTATCAAAAGGCTGGCATATGCAGAACTATGTAAAGAAGCAATCTTTAAGGGGTGTGAATCTAAATGATTGTTATTTATCTGCAGAAAGTTAATAATGTCTACAGAATAACTCCAAAACTGTTTAACAATGCTAGTGCTAAAAACTGTTTACCATGCATTCATCCATAAGGACCTTCGGTTCAAGTAGCGTATTTGCTTTAAATATTTGACCATTCCATCCTTTGAAGGTAACTGATGTCTTCCGGCCACCTGCTTTATTTAATCCCCACAGTGGTGTGTTCAGACAATGAACTGTGATGCTGTGGGTTGCTTCTGAGCTCAGTAAATGAAGGAAGTTCATCTGCACTTTTCCAATGCCAAACTCCAGCTAAGTTCCAAGAGAAAGACATGGTTAGACTTAGAGCTGGACTATGCTGAATGGCCACAGCAACACAAAGTGCCATGAACATACAAGCGTGGTGTTCAGGCATGGGAGAATGTATACATGTTTATATACATTGTGATCAATGCCAAAGAGCACGATTTGCATTCTTCAGGGGAGATGTTGGGTTCTATTACAGGGATTATTATAAACAGAAGCTTTCATAGGATATTTTCAAAGCTTAAATATAAACATTTGCTAATGCTTATAACATTGCTGAAACACAGCTGGGCAGAAAAAACTTTTTTAAATAAGGAAACTGAAACAAATGCTTTTGTGATTCAAAGATATTATCAGCAGCAGTGTTTTAACTGCAGCCACATCACTCTGCTGTTTAGTCTTCTTAGACCACAGGTTCTGGCAATACCAATATCCCATTACAAATGCAAAAATTCACAAGCATATTTTGATTTTAGACAGAAAATATAATTACTCATTAGTCAACAAGAATTTCTCCAAGACTATTTCCTATTCAGAGATCTTTCAAATACAGGAATGCATATGTGAACTTCATGCCATTTCTGATGCTCTTCAGTGACCACAGTATACAAGCAAAACTCCACAAACAAAAAATTTCTTTTCCCAAGAGTTCAAGAACTTCATGTGAAGAGAAGCATGAACTAATGATATAAAGGAAAACAATCTCTCCCTAATGGCATTTAAAAGTACCTAGGTGTTGAAAAGCAGGAATAATTTTCGTCCTTCCCATTGCAAAGACCTCAGCATCTCCACACTCTACTGCCCTGAGTGATGAGATACTAATGTAGCTCAGAAGGGTTTCAGGCTTATTTTGCTGCCTTGTGTAGGAAAGTATAAAGCAAAACAAAATAATTCTATCAGCATGGAAACTGAGTAAATGATCACAGTGAGAGTTACACTAACACATACAGTCTCCAGAAAATCTGTACCTTTATAACAGAACGTATCATATGTTCTTCTGCAAACATGCACAATAAATCCCCCCTGGAATCTAACACCTTTTCATGAGTTAAGTAAATAAACGTGCGTTAGTTTAGAGTTCAAGCACAGATGCAGTCTCTCTAGAAGCAATGCATACCTTTGTCACAGACAATGGTGTTAAACATGTCTGACCACCTGCAGTGAAGTTGCAGAAAACTTCAATGGCATCAGAAGGACATCCAATATTTGGGTCAATCCAGTATTTTCCTATTAGTGTATAATTTCGGATGGACAATAAAACCAAAATATAATTGCTACTAAACAACTTGCTAAAATATTCAATGTTTCTCGGCAAGTACTACATATATAATGACCATAGCTTCACAAATAAATGAAAGAAAAGGAACATGAAAGTCTTTTCACTATTATAATTATACTAATAACAGGTACTGACCAAAATTATCATAACCATCCAATTATGATTACAAATTCAATGACATGAGAGGTTTAAATATGGTGGGTTTTTTTAACTGAAATACTGATTCAATAACTTCTGGGATACAACAACCGTCAGTGTATATGACAGTGGTAGCGAATTGTATACAACTTTCTTATTAGGAATCTAGAACCTGATCCACAAAAAATTCATTGCAAGATTACCTATAAATACTTGGAAAACTTTTAATCACAAAATGGGGTTCAGTTTCAAATTTTTTGGATACCTCTGTTTACTGACAGATACAATCTGTCTCTAATACCTAGATAATATTAGATAGCTATATCCTTCCACCTTTAAAACTCAGAAATTACATCTTAAAGATGAAATAAATATAGTTGTGACAGGCACACTGCAACAGAATGTAATAAAAATATCTACACATCAGAATTTTCATGCAGAAAGTAACATTTGGAAGCAAAACATTTCAAAGCTACTTGTGTTCAAGCTTTAGTAAAAGTGGGTACTTACCATCTGACACTTTACGTTCACAATTAAGCAAATCCCTGCAGATGCGAGCTGGGTTATCCCGTGTGCCAAGAGGGTTCTTGATGCTGTGCAGTAAATTGCTAAGGTAGTGGAGCGTTTTGAATATCTCTGTACTGTGATCTAGTAAAGTTACTTCAGTATTCTGGTATTTCTGCCAAGGGCCATTAGCAAATGTGTTACCACAAAGAAGTATCACAACAACAGTACACGCAGTAAAAGTCAATTGGCCATTGAATGGCCAGACAGAATCAAATGCAATCAGCCATATAAAACAGGATAAGAATAATACATCTTGATAAACAGATTAGTACATTTTATTAAAATTGTCAGAGCAGTGATGTTACGGGCAGGTTTAGATCATGCAAATTTTGTCATTATGACATATTGATATAAAAATGTGGATACATTTTCTTGCAATCAATGGGGCCACACATACATTTTTTTTTTCTCAAATCCTAAATAACACTAGTATTATCTGTGGCTGAACAGATACAGTCCACTATGTGTGATAGTAAATTTCCACTACTAACAATCATGACAAAAAAGTAGAAGTATTGCTGGTTTTCTTAATTTTATTTCAAATATATCCTATAAATCCTAGCATGTTTAATTAATTTCTACAATAATTACTTGCTATCCATGATTGATTTTAAACTAAGTCTTTGAAAAGAAGCCCTGTTCTGTCCTCAAAAAATAGAATTGTAATTGCATACCCTGTATGACAATGTAAATACCGTGAAATATATTACCTCCATCTGCAAGGCAGCATTTGACTCAAATAAAGCTTGAACAGCAGCATTGAGGTCCATTTGTTTCTAAAACAATATAAAAAGATGAAAGAATATAAAATGATGGAAAAGAATATTCAAAAATGCAGGTGGTAAAGTCTTTGAGCACTGTAGCAACATATATGACAGCTTTATTATTTTGTCCTTTTGGAAAATAATTCATTGTAAACATATTTAAAATAGGATCCTTCCTTTAATTTCCAAAAAATGCAAGTATGCATAAACAAAAAGCATATTTGATTTTTATTAGTACATCCATGTCCCGTTTAATGATCATACTCCTGGAACCTGGAAAAAAGACACTGCAATAGTTGTTACAGATTAATGTCCCAACTTATTCCTCCCAGCCATTTAATTAATATACTTAAAAAACCCAATCCAGCTATGTGTGAAAAGGTGTTATTCCTTTATAGAGAAGCCTATGAAGAATATCTGAATCAGATATCAGCAGCTAATGGATCACTCTTTCTGATGTATGAGCAAATACTGAGACTGACAAACCTCCTCTTAAGGAGGAAGCCTGTTTCTTGTGTATCTTCATTCTTTGCACTTTGTATGACATACATACCAGATTCAGACAAAAGGTTTGTATAATTTAAAAGAATTAAATCACCCACACAAGCACTTAGTTCTTGCAATTTAACCTCAGATTACATATATCACTACAGCTTTAGGACCCTACAGATGTTGATTTTGTCCTAACCGGCACAATCCCTTAAGAAATTAAATCTGTGTGCATGTATATACATCTATCATTCTATCTATCTATGGAGAACATCTGAGCCAGAAACAGCACAAAATTTTCTGTTGCTGACTTTCAGAATGTCCAAATACAGGAGAAAAACTTTTTAGAGTGTGACAAAGTTAATCCATGTCAAAAGTATGAGCATGTCCATAACAGTTGTCTGTTGAGGGCTCACCAGCATGGTAGAACAGAACCGACAGAGTAAGAAGGTTCAAAAAATGTTTCGCTGTACTGATGGAAGTTGTAGAAAAATGTATTCGCATTTCAGATACAATGATGGAACAAGCAGTGCATTTGAGGAGGATCCTGCTATTTTCACTTTCAAAAAAGCACTGTACTGTAGGTTAGGGCTGTTACAGAATTTACCCTTGGTCCTGGGGGTCCAGGTGGTCCCTGGAAAAATTGAAAAAATAGATATTAGATGCTTCACGTCTTTATGTAATGCAATCACAATGAAAAAATAAGGCATGTTTTTTTATGCACTTACAGGTGGCCCTGGCTGGCCCTGCAGTCCCTGTGGACCCTAAAAGAAACAAAGATAAAATGCAACAGTGATGCATAAACATCTCTTGTTTTACATTTATGTATTTTTTAAATTATGAAATGCCCCAGTGTTTACAATGAAGATGATGTGATACCAGCTGTGGTAAAGCTATAGATTATTAGTTACTATTGTTAACACATGAATATTTCTGTTGGAATTGCTGTGTTGTCTGGTCACTTGTTTCTCCAATTACTTTTGATACTAAGGGAACATTAAAAGTCATACAAAGTATTAATATATAATGTGCTATACGTTGTGGTAGTGTTATGTGCATGTTGACAACAGAAGTACTACAAGAGATAAATGATCATAAAAGCATCGTAAGTAATGTTATGGATAGTTGCAAAAAATTAACTGATCCACTTTACTCCGTGAGTATGTGTGAGACATTTACTAATTTAATTTATTAGCAGTGTCAATTTTCAGCCAGAACATGTTATGTTCATTGTTCCACAATGATATTGCAGGCTTCCTTTGTATTCAAGAAGTTATGCCCTTATTTTCTCATTGTAAGTAGCTTCATTATATATCCTACCTATCATGTAGGATAACGCAGTAGGGAGGAGAGGAGGAGCAGGAACAGCTGCTTTTCCCTAGCTTACAGAGCCTACAACACACATAGCCTTAAATCTGAGTCTTAGGCTGCCTTAGGGTTGAACAAGAGCCCTTCCAATACAATAAACCCATCTGAATTATTCTTTGATCAACTATTCACATTAAGATAGAATGATTATGAATATTTATTAATATACAATGTTACTTGTGTCCCTGTTAGACTCTTAATCTTCAATCTCCATATACTCAAAGGCTCCAGGAGCTGTTGTAACAAAAAGAACAGCACAAACAATAACAAGGAAAAGAATAGGTGGCAGTGCCTTAAGACGAGCAAAAGAGAAGAAGGAATGAAAGGCAAAGGCTAGATCTGCACCTCAAATTAGTAAAGCCTTTTAACACAACTGAGTCAATTCAAGCAAAACACTCTTTTGCCAGTAGTGCTTGTATCAATTACTTGAGCACAATAAGCTGTTCCAGGAAAAGCCCTCACACATCAGTATGGTCATGCTAGAACTAAATCTCTGCCAAAAGAGAGATAATCTTATGTGACATGGTCATGCTGACAAATATTGTGAAACTGTTCTAGTCAAATAGGAATTATGTTGTAAATCACTTGATATAGTAATAATTATTCCTGCTGTGAGATTTCACAGCAAGCAAGATCTTGTGTGAGTGTCACTTCATGCTACAACTTCTGAACTCAGGCTGTTCTCCAGCTGCCACCAGCAAGGACAGCTGGAAATGTTAAAGGAAGGCCAGATTCAACCTAAGATTAATTAATGTACATTTAAAAAAAGGATCTCAAAGCAGATAGGAGTGATTTAAGTAACTAAGGCTGCAAATTTATCAGTTCTTAGGAGAATATCAGCTGTGTTTCTTACTATCTCTAGACATATTCCTGAGGCAGAGCACATGGTAGCTACCAGGGAATGCATCTGTCAGGGGTCACAATGATAGCTGCACAAGTTAAGTATGCCTGCAGATCACCTGCCCCGGCCATGCCAGAGGGGCTCAGGTGCTGGATTATGAAGGGTGTAAAAAGCAGGGGCCATCATGTAGTTCCTAGCATCAGATCTATGTCAGCAAGGCTATGTTGAGGGACTGCAAATGGCTTCGAGGCCAAGATCCATGTTTTACATGTGTTTGTTGGAGAACAGAGGAGATTCAAAACTGAAGCAATTTCTGGATGGTTAGATAGATGGTTTTCTGATATTTAACCAAGAAGACTTTAATAGCATAAGCTCCAGGAATTGTAAATATTGTTGGCTTCTCAACTGATACATCCTGACCTTATTTATTTATGTTTCATCCACTTACACCCAAAGAAGGTGTAAGGGACTGTAAGCCACCTTTTATGTAAATATTTACTGATTAACATCTTCATAAAAGATGTTAATGATTAATGTTGGAAAATGGAAATCAAAGAATAAGTCATTTTAGCATATATAGTACTAGTAGTATAGAAAACCCTGTAGGTTCTGTGTCAAGCAGCTAGCTTCCCTTTACTCTTCTCAGTTTGATTATTGTCCAGCTTGAAATTTTCTTTGAATCCTATTACTATTAAATACACATAAAATATTATTGTTGCTATTCATTATTACAAAACTAATATGAGTTTGCAGAGATTACATTCACTGTTTTGGGATAGTTCCTCAGCTGTTGCAAGTCAACTGGGTTTCACAGAGCCACACTGTTGTATGCCAGCTGGGAAGGCTGACTCCAAATTTAATCAGATTAGCAGCTCAGGTGCTGTTAAACTGCTCCAGGATACCTTTAGTCTCATGTGAATATATTACTGGACCTTCTGATCATGCTTAGCAAAGTATGTTTAGTACAAAATGAAAGAGACAGTGTGAAAAAGAAAATTGAGAAACGAATTTGACACTGTGAGGATATACTTGTTTATCTTGGTTCAGGACATGATTATGCAAATACCAAGCCAAATCAAGGCACAAAGTCTTCAACAGTTTGTCCCTCAGTAACCACTGGTCTCTGATGAATAGATGTCCTTGTTCTGAGTGCTGAGATTTAGACATTCCAGCAGATTTTTCAGATGACTGAATGCTTCAGTTAATGTTCTGTGCTCTTGGCATGTGTCACAATTTTAAGACTCAAAAAGTCTTGGGAAAAGAACAGTTCAAATTTATAGTGGTTTCTGAGATAAAACTGAATGTTTAGAAAATAAAAACCTTCACTGTTCCAATGAGTTTAAGGTATTTTGCGAAAGAGGAATGTCATTTGTCTTGATTCACTGTCCTCTTGCCAGTAAAACCCATGTGAAAAAAAGATAAATATTGAATGCTATTTGTTAACTATAGTGAACTACTTGGGGGGGATATTAAATTTCTTAAATGCAATAAAACTTCAGAGGGCTATGTCACTTATCTTTACAAATCTTTAAAATATAATGAAACTGCACAGAGTGCCTTGAAAATCCTGTAGGGGTTTTACCAATGTTCCTTCTTTCTGCTGCATAGCACCAAAATAAGGTTAAATTACACTTTTCATGGACTAAGTTAATTGCTAAATGTTTTGCTGGAATGTACAGGATTACCTTTACAAATCTACTTAATTTACCCTTTGATCTCAGTAGAGTTTAAGTGTGAAAAGTGTAATTCCAGTTCATAAAAACAAAAGCAGACGCTAAACTAGTTACTTTCAGTGCACTCTTTAATTCTTTAATCACCCCACTTGATTGAACAGAAGTTCAAAGGCTGAAGTCCCAATCTTTATCTAATTCTGCAAGGCCCTAATTTTATATGCAATGATACACGAAAACATGAGCAATCCCAAGGACTTCTATCCTGCAATATAATAGTCTGATATACAATACAGTTTAGTAACTGGCATTAATGATTGCAAACCTAAAATAAAATATAAGAATAGAAAATTAAAGATTATGCCTTATCATATAATATTTTTCTTCCAGCTTGAGGATAGTCAAAAACTGCAATGCATTACCCAAGGAGACTGTTCAATCTCCATTCTTGGGAGTTTCCAAGACTTTGGTCAGTAAAGCCCTGAGTGATGTGGTCTGATCTCAGACCTGATTCTTTTCTAGACTAACTTCCTGTTTAGATGTCTTGAGACCACTTACAACCTGGATTATCTTATGATTGTATATTATAACTGATTAGGTGACATGCCATGAAATAAAAAACATTAAGAAAATGAAAACTCACTTTCAGAAATGTCAGAATTCTGAAACAATATTCCTAAGTGTATTCCATGTTTTTCTTAACATTTCAATCACAGTGAAATGAATATTTTGAATTGAAAAATAGTTTCAATAATTATTGATTAAATTTTGATTAAGATTTTTCAATGAACTCTGTTTCTGACTATCCAGAAATAGCCTACAGGATATGAGCCTTGTTTCACCACTGATCTCAATAAGAAGACGTGATTATACCTTCCATTTTCCAGTGGATAAAAGGACATTTTTTTTCTAGTAATGAACACTGTGACCCTGACAGACTAAAAAATATAACTAAGACTTGGATACTACAAAAAGGTTAAAATCTATGTGATTCTAGGAAGAATGCCAATATAAATTTTAGAGGTATAAATAAAAGCTCAGAATACACAGTTGGATGAAAATAATTTTCTCTCCTTTGTATCTAAATATAGTTAGAAATAAATCCCTTTTTTTGGGGGAAAGTAATGCCACTGTATATGATTTAAATTAAACATTCTTCTTCTGAAGACAGTCTTACTAGATTAACTCATTTGATGAATTCAAGAACTTATTTGGGAATTAACTTCTTAAACACCAGCACCAATAATGGAAACATGTGTTTCTTGTTCTCTATTTTGAATGGATTTTATTGGCCTTTTTAAGTGTCAGCATTTTTAGCTCTGTGCTGTCATAGTAATTCTTATGAACAAACAGTAGAATAAGAGTTAAGATACATAATAGCAGCATAAATTAAGAAACTAGTTTTTCTCTTATTCTGAGATAGCAGACGTCTCAAAAGCATTAGGACCAAAGAGAAGAGCATTACAATCAAAGAAGAAAGTTCTCCAAGAAACATAGGAGAAGCTTAGTTCCAAGCTTTAATTCCTTAACACATTATGAATATTTCTGTTTTATTTTTCAAAACTGTAATAAGGCAGTTAGATTGGATTTTTTTACAGGTGGCTGCTAAAAGCAAAATACAATAAGATAAGTGAAACTAAATTATTTTAAGTGAGATGGTGTGAAAGACAGGGTAAGAGTTACAGGAGCAAGATCACATCTGCTAGTTACTGAAAATGGAACTAATACATGTGCCGTGTAAGGTAATATCATAGTTATCAAACTGTATTCATATTTGCTGTAAACATGATAACTTAATGGTTTTTCACATAGCCATTACTAATAGGAGATTTTACTAACTCACATAATTTTAAAATTAAATCTGACATTTATTAATGTACAACAACTATTGTAATATTCCTATTGAAAAATGCACGACGGCAAGTTCATAACGTATCTGTGCTGCCTACTGTCCCTACAGTTGGCGTACGTTGCATGGACACTCATCCACAGGCCTAGGCTTCTCCTGAACTTCTCCCTCTCTAGACAAGAAGATGCATGCTGGGAGGCACTGGAGCACACTGACAACAAATGCGACAGAAGGTTTTTCTTTTAGATCTGAACTAGGACAGATTTGGAGTATGTGCCTGCTCTATGATCAGCTCACACCCCCTGGTCATATCTACATAAGTCAACTTGAACAAGAAAAGGTTAGACTTTTGACACACGCTACCAGCCTTCTTGGCCAGTGCTCTCCCGGAACACAACACAGCTCCCTGGCATTCAGAGCATGCAAGAGTACACTCAGTGTAACACATGAATAGTTTTTACACAGCCAAAAATATGAAAGCACAAAAATGTTTCATCTTACCATTTCACCCCTTGTGCCCTTTTCACCTCTCGGTCCCTGTAAGAAAGAGAAGCTGTTAATCCAATATGCCTTCTAGATGCCTAGGACTGAAATAAGCAGATTAATATCCATGCTAGTTATACTACTCACATGGAAAGTCCAGTCTCATTTGTGGAAGTATTTACAACTCTGGGGGTTTGATTTTCCTGTACTACTAGAAAACTAAATTACTTGAAAACATTTTGCAATTTCTATTTATGGAAAGTTGTTTTCTTCAGCTTGCAAATATGTTTTTTCTCAGTAATTTTAACTGTCTGTTAAAATTTAAATTGAAGTTGTCCCTGTCAATCAGCTGTATTCCCCACAATTTCATCCACTGTAATACATCAGTGCTTCACCATCTTAAGAGCAGAGAACAAAACTCAGTACTCTCTGTCACTGAAGAAATCCATTCATCACATATATGTTTTTATTACGCCATTAGTTTTCCTCTCACAATCAGATTAGGCACAGTTTTTCTGGCACTCTTGGCTAGTTTTGCACTTAAACTGTTTCCGAGGATGGCAACAATCTTACAATTCTTTCCATAAGAATTTTGTATCTTGATGGCTGCGTTTCATAACACAGGAGTAATATTCAACTATAATGCTTTTTGAATTATAATGGCAAACTATTACATTCAATATGAAGTCTATTAAAAGCCTTCACAGAAGTACACACAACTGTAAAGTTTTTTCCTTGGTGCAATTGAAAAGAATCATGGCTAGGCTTCGCGAACGAAGATTTGTGAAGGACTCTACCCACGCTTGCTACAAGCGCGCTGATGGCTAAAAAGGCCAATGCGAGACAGACACGTCTGGTTGCAAAGGGCACAGCAGAATGACTCCCCAGGTTTTACTGGCAGGACATGGTTCTTTCTGCTTTGTCTTTTCTCCTTGAGAGTGATCCTGCGTGTATTCTCAAAAGAAGCAGCAGCGTTGTGGATAGTGTGTCTCCAGGCCGCCCGATTGGAGGCCAGAGCAGACCAGTGATGGTGATCAATATGGCCAAGGCTGAGATGTTGTTTCAGGGAGTCCTTATATCTCCTCTTCGGGACTCCTCTCTTGCGGCAGCCAGTGGCAAGTTCACCATAGAGCACAATCTTAGGGAGGCGGTAGTCCTTCATCCTGGAGACGTGCCCTGCCCAACGCAGCTGCGTTCGCAGCAACATGGCCTCAATACTTGTGAAAACAATAGAGCAAGATTTAAAGTACTGTTTTCCCCAATAAGTGGGAAGAATTGTAGATGGAATATTACCCTTCTTTTTCACTTGTAAATATTTGTATTTATTACTTTTATTGTGTATTTGTTATTTTTATGATTATTTCAATTTCTAGATATTCTCATTAGCTCCACATCTAGTTCATCAGAGTAACCTGCATGGTCCAAATAGCTTCTAAAACTACAGTGCACAGTTGGGTAGTCTGCAGACACGAGCCACAGGATTTTCTCTTGCAAAACAAATCTGGTTCTGGCACTGGGATTGTGACAAGAGATGGAAACGGGGATGAGGACAGAGCTTCCCCACTGCAGGGAACTTGGGGTTCATTGAAGATTGTCAGAAAGGCTGAGATGATATTTGAGTTGTAACAGGGACCTCATCAGCACCTGGAAGACCCTTACAAGGGCTCAAGGGCACTCCCAGAATGTCTAGAGGGGCATTCTGGACAGTTCAGCTCATAACATATAAAAAATTACCTATATTGAGAAACTGGGTGTGATACTGTCTAGATATCTCAGATCTAAGGCTGAGAAAGAATATTCAGGTGGCAGTCACTATGTGCTGTTTTATACCTTTACTTGTGCACTGCCCCTGTAGGCAAGCCCTCTGTATACTGTACTTAGACAGAAGGCCATTGCAATGACTGTCACTGGCTTTTGTAATTTTTTTTTCTTCATATTACAGATGTTGGGGTCACACACGTTATCTCACCAGTGTGGTATAAAAAAAGGAGGTCCAGTTGGCTATTTGCAGACAAAAAAAATTAGAAGGTTGCCAATTGCAAAAGAAGATTACTTAAAGAAAGGGTAGGGGAAATGAACAAATTATGGAAAAATAAAGGGAAACTTACAGGCCTGCCAGTTGGGCCTGTTACGCCTTCTTGACCAAGAGGGCCAATATATCCCTGTAAACAAGCAAAGAATTTATTAGTCCAACTGTGTTTACAAAATTAAGAAAATCCTCATGATGTGTTCTGGTTTAAAGTTGCTCAGCACACAGCCCTGTCAAATATCCAAAAGATCATGGTGATACTCTCTTTCTAAATATTGAGTGCACATTGCGACAAAATTAGTAAGGTAAGTAATTTATTAATTTGTAATAGTTGCGGTTGGGAAGCCCACACACATTCTTTAACTTGAAAGTTGATGCACTAAAAACAGTGGAAGCTTAAGTGCTCTGATTACAAAAGACTATGTATTTATTGAGCTACAATCAACCATATCTGGAGCTATACTTCTGGCCATAAATAGTCTTGTAAGGCTGCCAGTAAGTGCTGTTAAAATGTTACTTTCCTGTTCCATTTCACTTAGAGCAAACTGCTCATGTCCAGTGTTTATCTTGTATAGGAATATTTAGAAAAATAAGGGAGCTATTAGAACAGGCCCCTAAAGCTTCTACTCTGCATCTGGTTTACTGAACAAATTCAGTTCTGTGATGGCAATGTCAGCAGTGAGAGAAGAACATTTTGAACTAATATCTTCCATGCTGAAACCTTTCCCCCTTTAACACTTGATGCTGTAAGCTGGATGCACATTCCCTAGTATTACAAAACGCTAAAGATGCTTCCACATTTTTGGTGAGTAGCAAAGCAGAATGTCATGAAGAGTAAGCTAATGCAGGTTAGGAACCTTTTAGATAAAAAGAAAATATTTATTAAAGAAAGACTACCTATTAATCAATAATGCCTGAGCACAACTCTATCTTACTGCAGGAAAAGTTTGATCCTTTTCTCTTTTCCTGTAGGACAAAGTTATACAATCAGCACTTTTGCCAGTAAGAGGAATGTTCAACCCCAATAGACAAAGATATACCACTCATAAGATTACTTGTGTAGATGAAATTAAGCTAAGAGAGCCACAATTAGTCAGTAGAGCTTGCTTTTTTCTTTCAATATTAAAAACCCAGCTCTGCTTGTGTGTCTGTAAGCACGTTGCAACCACAGCAGCATTGCAGTACAAGCAAAGGGCTTCTAGTAGAGTCATAATCTCAGATAGAAGGGTTTGGTTAGAGGGTCCTGGCCTTGTTAATAAGAAAAAAGATGGTTTTCTGAGTTAAAAATGTATGCTACCTGCAAACCACCCCGACAATCTCTTTCATGGATTGAAACACTTACAACTTGCCCTGTTGGACCTTTCGGGCCCAGAATTCCAACTAAGCCAATGTCCCCTGCAGGACCCTGAAAATGCAAAGGAACAATTTAATCAAATATGGACGTTAGCTATCCACTTGTTTCAATCTCTTGTAATCAGTGAAAGTAAGATAATTTCTAAGAGCAGTAACAGTGAAAATACCAAGTGCACTGACCCAGAATATTTATCCTTAGACATGGAGTACACAGTTCTGCCTGCCATGTTCCAAGGTATTATATACCTTACATATTATACACCAAGTTCCTAATGTTCTCTCTCTCTCTAATGGCTTAAGATCTAACAGAAAAGAACGAGCACATACTTTTGGACCTGGGAATCCTTGAAACCCCATTAAACCTTGATCTCCATCTTCTCCCTGTAATAGGAGCAGGCATCCTTACTATTATTTCATGTTTGTAACTCTTGAGCTACTTGTTTTGCATCAACAGCTGTGATTACATACAGCCTGTCCTTTCAGTCCAGTGTCTCCTGCTGGTCCTTGGTCACCTTGTGATCCTGGAAGGCCTCTTTTGCCTCGCTTTCCTGGGTGTCCTAGAAGTCCTTTCTCACCCTGTAGACAGGAAGAAAATATAACTTTTATTACAGTTGTGAAAGATGTAAGTGTAAATACAGGTTTTCTGTCAGAAGTGTGGAACACACTTTCTAAGAAATAGAGATTCATTTGATTTCCCTCAGTAATGTTTTCAATAATTATACATACACTAAAATGCAGATGTGACTTTGCTGCTTGACTTGGAAATGTAAAACCCATACATACTGAATCAATTCTAGTACGGTATCTCCCAGTGTAAGCAGTAAAATTCACAAAATGAAATACAGAATAGACAGGTTAAAAGTAAATTTTAAAAGTAATCCTATGAGCAAGACATAGTGTACTTGGGGAACTCCCTGCTGTTAGACTAGAAATCTACATTGATTCAAATGGAAATTAGAAAAGTTCCTGCCAGACAAATCCTCTCAGGACTATCAAACACATAGAAATCATGTCTAGCTCAGGAAGTTACTGAGCTGCAATAAAAACTGTGAACATATATGTTCCGAGCTTTGTGCTTATGCTCTTCCCTAGGTTTTACCTTTCTGCTTTAACAAAGACAGTCTTTTGGTCTGACTCAGTATGTCCACTAAAAATGCTTATTTGGTAGTATATGTGGCAACAGTTTTTCCTCAGCTCATCTATTCCTCGCATGCACTTCTGAGCAGGAACTACCTCCTACAGCTCATTGTCTTGACAAAGGAGACTGGGAGCACTGGCAGTAAACACTACAACTGGTGAATACAGTTTATACTAAAATATTTTCATGAAAATAAAACAAAGACATTATCTCCAGTTCTAAAGTAACTTAAGGTTTTAAAGAACTGCTTACCAGTAAAATTTCACAGAGTACTGCAAATCATGATTTTAGAGAAAAAAATCTATTCTAAATGAGAAAATTATCTGTACTGTTTTCACTGTTTGATTATTTTAAAATTGAAATGAGTCTAATTTAAGGATATGCTGATGTCAGGCACATGGAACTGCCTGGAAAATGGAGCACACTCAGATTTATTTCTTTCTGATAGGACTGACCAAGAATACTTTAAGTCCTACGATAAATGGATGTCCCAGGTCAGTCGTTAGCTCCCAAACTTGAGACTTTGGCTTGAAATTATAGTACTTCTCTGCTCAGATGTTCAAATTATCCCAACTGTTCTATTAGCTACAGAAGTTTAGAAATAAAAGCCAGGAAACGTTTGGCTGTAAAGCTGGAGTGAGTAAATAAAAAGTGCTTTGAACAGCTTCTGGAGTTGGGAATAGCACTCTGATGGGACCTCTATTTTCAAATTCCAGTTTATGGAAATTAGGTCATTGCAACTTGTAGTCTTAGCCTTCAAGTAAGTCTTGACTTCGGTTACTCATATGATTAACAGTAGTATAGTGATTCCACAGTCGGTGATTGCAGTATGAAGACTAAGCAACATCAGTAATACTGTACTTAAACAACAAGATCCTATGTGTGTACCTTTAGTCCGGGTGCTCCCATGGGCCCTGGCATGCCTGACAATCCTTTGGGACCTCGAGCTCCGGGATAACCTGCCAGACCTGGTAAGCCTGAGTTTCCTTTATTACCCTTAACAAATTGAAAATAATGGATTATAAGCAGAACAGCCAAACATGTTTTGTTATTGTATGCTGAAACAGGCTTTTAACATAAAATCAGTCAAAACCACTTAATGCTTTATGTATATATGGACACACACTGATAGTATGTCAAAATATGTAGAAAGACTATGATCAGCAGTATCATCTGGATTTCTGTTAATTTTCCAAAAGTAAAAGGCTTAAAATATCGTTGAGGTTTACAGTATTCAATTTTCAAGAAGCAGTAACTCCACATGAAACAAAATGACACTACCTTACCAGAGAAACATTCAAAATTAACATGTTTATTTCTAAGTATCAGGCATAATGAATATTTCTGTGATGTAATGTAGTAGAAATACATGCATATATAGATATCTTTTTTATTTCATATGACATTCAGTTATGCACTCACAGAAATGAAAGGGTTATATGAAATAAGATTTTTATATTAAATGTGATTTTCAGGGCTTTGGAATATGGTGCTGTGGCTTATAGACCAATGGACTAATAAACTTACATAGCAAAAGTTCTGGGTTTTTATTCATTGTGGCAAAAATCAGTTATAAGCCTCTCCATGTAATGGGGTAACTGAGTCATCTCTAATATGATTGTATGACATTTTCAGTGGAAATTCAAAAGTATAAGAATTCTTTGGGATGATACTCCTAAATCCAACTCCAAAGAATTTTAAGAACTTGGAAGAGGTTCATGATCTGAAACTGGAGAGGCCTGAATAGGGTACACCTGCCCCCTATATTTAATCTTCTCTTTGTTCAACCAGATTGGAAATTCATACCTGTAACAACAGTGCCTCACTCAGCACCTTGATTAATTCCCAACACAGAATCTAACCTGGGAACCTTTTATAACAATTACTGGTCCATCTGAGTAGAACTATTGAGAAATACCATACTTGAAATCAAAGGGATCAGATTTTCAATGATGAGAATAACTAAAGGAATTTTCTCCCCCCCTCTGGAGGGACTACCCAAGGAACCATGTCAGTACTCCCAGAGGCAGCAGGTCACCACCTTTGGCCCACAGGTGACAAAGAACAGTCAGACAAAAACCTGTTTCCAAGAATGCTTCCAGACACCTTATACTCTTTTTCACTGATTTTGGACAAAGTTTCAGAATAATTTAGATAAAGACGCATAGGCTACAAATTCAAAGACAATAAGAAAAATGTGGGATTATCTCAGAGCCTGAGAGGAAACAGTCTCAGCTGGGGTCTATGGCTCATTTTTGGGAACAGAACCGTGCAGCCTCTCTGAATCAGAAATCATTTTCACTTAGCTGTTCTTACTACTAACATATACTAATGAAATAGTTCTTCTCACAGCACACTTCCCTTATGCTAACTTTATATCCTGGCCAGAATATCAGGAGTAAAAAAGAAAGAAGACAAAAGAATTGGTCTAATTTTCAAGATGCTCAAGAAACCGAGAATGGTTCCTCCTTTTTAAATACCTTAACCTTATAAAATCTGTAATGTAAAATGACACAGAGGCAATGTGGAAAGCAACTTACCTTAGGGCCAGGCTTCCCCAACAGCCCAGTCTTGCCAGGGTTCCCAGGAATGCCTTCTGGTCCAGGGTACCCAACTGCTCCTTTCTGCCCTGCTAGCCCTGGTTTTCCCTTGAAACAAATTTAAATCATATATAGCGCTTCACCATCACACAACTAGACTTCAGTCACAGTACCTCCTAAACCCTGCATGATAGCAGACCCAGTGATACGAATGAATACTCGCAGAGGATGTTCTGAGTTAAGGTTCTGAATGCTGCTGGTTTAACCTGAGACTTGCTGTGTTGTTGGATCTGAGCTGAAACCATGGAGCTGCTTCCTTTGTGCGCCAGGCCTGGAAGATGGCTGAAAGTGTTGACTCTTAAACTGAAGCAAGGAAACCTGATAAAGTAATTTATTTATGTCTGAAAACCCCCCAACCATAATCTTCTCAGTCTTTATTTTGCTAGATACTTAGTACTACTCAGTAATACTTTCACAAATTTATGCTGTTCAAATTTTAACATATCAAAATATGTACAAATTTCTAATAAGGCAAGTTGTGGCTATACTTGTACAAAAAAAAGGCTCATGTCACATTCAACAGAGGAACGTTGATTTATTTCCTTACAATTACTTCCCTGACGTACACTGTCTTAAAGGGTTTGGACTTCTGCAATGATCTCTCTGTGAATGCAGTTCTCAGAAATTCAAAATATTCTCACTACAACACATCTTCTCTGAAAAAGTATAGTTAACAACAGTCACACAGAATGTAAGAAGTGTGCCATCTTAATAATATTTCTAATTTCTGGTTGCTGAAGTATCTTGCACTTGGGCTGTGCTTTGAAACTTCCTTAAGTTTTAGTTTTACTGCCTTCTCCTCACTTCTCTGTATGTCTTGCCTTTCCCTCTTTTCCTTTGTCTGCTGAATGATACACTATCTGCAGTCCCCCAGAGGAAAAAGCTGGGTATTTATAAAAGACATACAGTTCCTTGCCTTCAGTAGGCTATTCTTGCCCTCTGCTCAGCAGGTACAAGCTCTGTGAAGCAGCTGCATTTCTCCAGTTACTGACAACGTTTTGATGTGAGGTAGTAAAAGTTATTTACAATATTTGCTTGTGTGGTACTGTTTACTAGGGGACCAAAATAAGCTTGTTGCATTTTGTTCTTAGCTATATTTACAGAACACCTACTGCTTTCTGCTCTTTCTTCTCCCTCAGGGAGAAAGGGATGCAAGTTATCTTCTCTACAGTAAACCCAAAAGAACATTTAAAATTTCACCTCAGGGCAAGCAAGAGAAACAAATAAACCTCAAGGGATCTACCACATGTATCCATGTGGATACAAGCTTCTGTGGGCTGCAGCTGTTATAAGAACTGATGGGGCCAGGAGTGAATAGTAGTACAGCTCTGTGCAATATAATGCGATAACCTCCAAATGGACTACAAACCACATGCAAAAGCGATGTAATTAAGTAACTTTAAAAGGACCTTGTTGTCCTATTAGTCACAACTCGCTTCCATATGCTGAGTAACTGAACGTAATTCAGTATAATTCAATATAATTTCAAAAATTATTAACATTCAAAAATGACAGGGGT
Source organism: Cephalopterus ornatus (assembly GCA_013396775.1). Taxonomy (NCBI): domain Eukaryota; kingdom Metazoa; phylum Chordata; class Aves; order Passeriformes; family Cotingidae; genus Cephalopterus; species Cephalopterus ornatus. The sequence goes on along the minus strand of VZRE01002603.1, from coordinate 417,582 downwards.
TCCTTTACACTTCCTGGATAATAAGAAGGTTGATAATAATAATAGTGAACATAAGACCTGCAGGTACCACGGCATGATTCAATTTTGATTTTAGTTTTATTAGTATTTTCTTTGTTTTATAACGTGTAAACAGACTTCAGAATTTTGTTACTTACAGGACTTCCAGGTTTGCCTGCCTGACCCGTCGCTCCTTTCTTCCCTGTGGGTCCCTAAAAGTTACAAACGCTTGTGAACTGACAAATGTCTTAAACTCAATCCCCTAAGAGCTGAAGATTGTTCCCCTCTTAGTATGCATGTTCACATTACCTGGGTATGAATCAGATTACTTCAACTTCAGCAGAAAGCAGAAAGTTTTTCAAGTAAAAGTGAATAAATTTCTAGTAGAATTGTATATATCTTTCCCTTTTATGAATCAGTATAGTGTAGTTTTCAGAATTTTTTCCAGCAAGAGGCATAAAACATTTTTCATTATGAAGCTGGCAATTTCTTCTCTATCAGCCACCCCTCTGTGAGGAAGTACACTTTTACTGCATTTCCTGTACTCTTTAAAAGGGAAGTCATGAAAAGTAGGCAATGTAGATACACTAAGTGTCTGTGAACGAGAATACTAGAAAACAATAGTGTCACATATGGGAACATTCTTTTTATCTAAGATGTACAAAAAAGATAAAATTTACTTAAAACTAGACCTTTTTTTCCATATTGACTGATCTAGAAATCTGTAGTCTTAGAAAACTGAGCAATACCGAGCAAATAACATTCTTGTAAGTTTGGTTTAGTGACCAGGAGGCCAAGCACCAAGGAAGAAAAGCTTCTCAGAGAACTTTGTTCATAGGATATTCTCCACAGAATATAAAGATCTATGTCATTAATTTTATCCTCCCTCTAAAAGATGCAACGACTGGACAACAGGGACAAGAATAATGTTTGTTAGCATAGAACAAGTAGAAAAAAGTTTTCAAGATTTTCCAGATTAATTATTTTAAACACTGATCATTAAAGCAGAAGTTATACTAAACTGCTATGCTGCAATAAGACAAAATATGAGATAAAGTGAATAAGCTTGGGTCACTGTATTTGTAAATGTTTTTTTAATTAATGTAAATATGATAAGACCAGAAAATGCTGTTCTATTCCTTAATTTAATGCCTTTTTGTTAAGAACTGGATAAAAAAATCCACCAATCAGAACTGGAATGTGGATATTCAAAGAACTTAATATTGTTTTCATTACAATTTCTAGATGCATAAACCCAGATGATTCAGCATTGCATTTTATGGGATTACCTCTGTAAGGCTTGCTATAGCAACACCAGTAATGCCACTGGAGTTAAGACTACACGAATGTTTTCACTACTAATGTTTTTGTGTAAACCTTTAGGTTCTTACGGTTGCTCCAAGCTGGATATTGGTTCCACATTTGTAAAAGGCAGTATTAATGTGAGGAGAATTTGAAATACAACGAAAACATTCTCCAAGAGGAATTACTGATTTTCTCCTGTGCTGTGAGTAGTTTGTCAAAGGCAATATGTCTGAGTGCACGGCTAGAGTACATGATGACAATGTTTTCACATCATGTTTCCTTTCTGTTGCTCCCCAGTCCTATTCTACTAGAGAATCTTGTAGTTACCTAGAAAATTTTGGAACTCTAACATAGTTGCTCTATGGAACTTCTCACACAAAATAGCTCATTTAAATTGCAATGGCAATTGGTATTGTAAGAAATCTTTTAGCCTAAATCTTTTGAAATCTCAAAGGCCAATGACACTCAGCCCATGAAAGAATATAAAACACTTCTGCCAATTTTAAACACATCACTGAGACAAACTATGATTTCTAAAGGGAAAGACTTTGGTTTTGATATTTGTCATGACTTGCTCTCTCATTATGCCTCTGGTATTCTATAACAAATTCCTTATTTCCACGTCTCTGAAAACTCAGTGCAGTGTAGTATCAGGAGGCTTCATTTACAGATCAGAGAAGCAAAATCCCAGGTGCCTTCCAGAGCTACTTTGCCACAAGGAACTGCACTTCAGGGCATAATTGAATATCACTGAAATGTTTCCAAAAGGGCCTCTTGTAAAGCTTTATATCACTCCAAAGTATCCACTTACCTATCAAATAACACATTTACTATCCCAGATAAGTATGTAATTTTTCATTTTATATTTTTGTTTTCCCTGCAGGTATGAAAAGGAAACCCAAACATTCAGTTCTAGCCTTAAATATCAGTTTTCCAAGGATAGTCAGTGAACAGTAAAAACCTACAAATCCCAATTAAGTGCAGTTTTGCTTTGCTTTTTTCTACTTACTCCCGAACCTCTTTCTCCTTTTGGTCCTTGCTCTCCCAATTCACCTGGCTCTCCCTTCGAAAAAAAACCACATATTAAATAAACAAAAAGAATTATTTGAATGCAGATGAAAACATATTTTTAATAGTCAATAGATAAATCTCACTTGCTTGAAACACTTACTGGAGGCCCTTGTTGTCCAAGAGGTCCTCTAAGCCCTGGAAGACCTATGTGACCCTGGGAAGGTGAAAATATAACATATTACAATACAAGTAACTCAGCCTGTCACACCCAGAGGTATAGACTTTGTCGTAAAGCCCATCTTAGGGTGTGCTGGGTGGACCCAGATTCGCTGACATGATCTAGATGAAGTACAGTCAGATCTTCAAGATCAAACCTTATGAAGCTTTTATTCTTTACATTCTCTACTCCAAGCTGCAAGAGGGAATTACATATTGTTTAAACATTTCTATAGCACTTCTGTGAGCATAGATTCAGTTCATTCATTTATTCCTATGTCTATCTGTACTATCTGTGTAAAATGAACAGTATATCCTGCATCAAGGACTGTCTCTTCTGTATTTAAGCAAACTGCATCAGTGATAAGCGTGAGTTACCATCCAATTTTTGTGTGCTGAAAGACTGGATATAATTAATGAATAATTCTTAGGATTAGATTTACAAATTAGTGCTTAAATTTCAGAGAAAAATGTTAACTCATTTGGTATTACAGAATCACAGAATGTTTAGGTTGAAAGGGACTTTTTGAGATCACCTAGTGGAACCCTCCTTCTCAAGCAGGGCCAGGTAGAAAAGATTGCCCAGGACCATGTCTAGTCAAGTTTTGAGTATTTCCAAGGATGGAGACTCCACAACCTCTCTGGGCAGTTTTTTCTGGTGCTCAGTCATCCTCACAGTAAAAAAAGTAATTTCAAATGGAATTTCATGTGTTTCAGTTTTTTGCCCTTTGCCTCTTGCCCTGTCACTGGACACTACTGGGACAAGTCTGTCTCCATGTTCGTTCCATCCCACCAGGTATTTATGCACAGGAGGGTCACTCGAGTCTTCTCCAAGTCATGAGTTGCAGCTCTCAACTTCTCATATGAAAGATGGTCCAAAGTGTTTTAAGAGTTCATCAGTGCAGCGAGGCATCAGTAAGTACATCTCTGTGCACTTGTGAGAGAAAATGATACTTCCGCTACATTACTCCACATGCATAGCATGCCATGTTCAAATAAAAAGAATAAAAAGCAAGAGGTATTACCTTGTAGCCCTCATCACCAGGTTCTCCTCTATCTCCACGTTCACCACTAGGACCCTAGAGAGAAAATCAAAGAACAAAATATAACAGCTGAATTGAAAAAATGCCGCAGTGAAGAACAAAAAGAAAGCTGGGATTTCTCTCAAAACAGACTAACCAATGACATGGAACTGAGGAATATAAATATTAAAGTTGGCTAAAGGAATAAACATGAATAAACATGTTTTTTTCCTAAACAAAATGGATTGCAGTCAAACAATAACCACTGTCTAAAATATTTTGTAACTGAAGACTAGGAGCTAAGAGATCAATCTTGCATGGGCCTAAATGAAACAGGAGTATTGACCTCAGTAGAACTTCTCCAGGTTTATACCCATATATAAATATATATGATATCTTAATTTAAAATCTGAACAAATAAATGAAGAGACTCTGTTTTGAAGAAATGCAAGGAAAACTCTGTTTTGGTTTCTGTAAGACAACACATTAAAAATTGGGTTACCTTCTGAAATTACTTGCTGTAGTCAAAATCTGCTTTAATCTTGAAGCTTGTCCTAATATAAAGGCAATTTCAATCTCTCAGAATGCCTCACACAGCAGAGAGCTGCACAGCAGCAGAGGAAATAGCATGATTTTTGTGATTAATGTGATTCTTCCTGCATTCAGACACCTCACTAGCTCTACTTTAGGGAAAGGCCCTTTCTCCAGTCCCACAAGAAACTGGATTTTTTCCCAGAATTTTAACTCTCATTCTAGCAAATGCACCAAATCTAAGTCAAAGGAAAAATTATGGGATAGGGAATCACACCCATAAAAAGTAAGAATGGCTGAGTCTTTCAAAAGACATCCAGCCAATCATCAGATGAAATAATAAGTGACTGCCTCTTTCCCACCTGACTTAAGGCACATAATGAAAAAGTTCCCAGGCAACACTAACTGCAACATACCTTTACAGTTCACACCTGAATAGGTTAGACACTTCTAGTGCATATGCACCAAGAGATACTATTGTGCAACTGCTTGTATACTCTCCAAAGTTTCAGCAACCTCATGACATGCTTCCTACAGGGAATCCCACCAGGTGAAAGGGCCCAGCTTGCAAGGTTTGAGCAGTCAGCATTACAGAGACAGTTCGGCTACAACAGAATGGATGGAGCCTCTTCCCTCATGCATCACTGTAATTAAGTGAAGAACCTAGTCCAGACTCTTGTCTTCAGTGATATCAGAGTCTTATAGTCCTGCCTTTTCCAAAAGTAAGGTATAAATATTAAGGTTAATCAGGAGAGAAGTAGACTTGCAAGAAATGCTTCTGGCGCAACCAAAGGCTGAACATGAAATGCTTTTAATAAGATTTTGAGATGGCTTTTTAATTTTTTTACAGATTCATAGTTGCTGCAGAGAGATAGCACACATATTAATTTAGTACAAAAATGTTTACAAAATGCAGTTCTCTAAATCAGCTAAATTAGTTAGCGGTGATAATGAAATAAGTCAATACACGTTTTTGGTTAGTAAAGCAATTAGGTATAATTCAGGGTAAACAGAAAGGGTAAAATTCTGTTCCTAAATGTGCTGGTCTACACACAGACTAATGGCATTAGTGTAATTAAATAGAGGGCACATAAGCTTAAGAGCAGGAAAGAGCATACGACTGCATTTTTCAGAGAGAGACTGCCCATTAAATGACCGTTTTTGTGCAAGGGCGTACTGACTCCTGAGACGGGGTACAAAGCTTCAGAAAGAACAGCATTGGTTCCTGTCTCGAGGTGCAAAAATATAATTTGTTTGAGAAAGAAAGACCTACTGGTTCACCTATGGGCCCTGGTGGTCCAAGGACTGTATTGTCTTCGCCTGGGTAGCCCTAAACCAAAAATAAGTATTAAAAATGTTAACTTGGAAATTCAATCTTGTCTACCATGCACACAAGTTTTAATGCTAATAAAAACCAAAGAGCATGCTGTAGAGCTGCTAAAAGTGAATATGATGCTTATGGTTCTAATATAATGGAAATCATAACTCCATTTTAACATTTACCTAAATGTCCCAAAGACATTTAGGACTGAAAAAGCTAGGTGTTTGCTCTATTCTCAAAGGCAGTTATTAAAAAAAAAAAAAAAGGTATTTGAACAAATTCCATGTAATCATTTCTTAATTTAATGAAAAAAAAAGCATAAACAGGATATTTGACAAGAGGAAAAAAAATTTCTTCCACTATTTCAAGAAATACACTTAATATAGAAAAACAAATGTACAGAAGACTCAACATTAAGTCTAAACTCCATTAAATTTTAAATATGAAACAAGTGCCATTCAACAAGCTAATAAACAAAAAGTTATCTATTGCAGATGATACTTAGCAGTATTAAATGCAAAGAGACTCACATTTTAAATATGATTAAGAGTTTTTAAAATGCATCAAAATGCTTTTTCAGAAGTGACCAAGCAATGTAGACACCTAGCTCCCAACAATTTAATTTTCAGTTATTGTTTCTGAAAATGGTATCAAAACCTATTTATAACACCAACCACTAAATGCCTCTTGACAGCATTTACTGCAAAACTGGCCCTAGTATAATAATGTATTTCTCTGTCAAGTGCAACTCCAAATCCATTTTCATGAAGTGAATTCATGTACCTGCTTGGGGTTACACGCACTTCAGTCAGCATACAGATCTGTTTGCTGGATTTGAGACTTTAAAGAATAACAGTAAATCTGACACTAAAATAGCAGCAGAGGCCACATCCTGTCCCTAACATTTTAAATTAACCACAGACATTTGTCCATCTCAGTTGGACTTTCAGGCAGATCTGTGGGTGTACTCACAGACTTAGAGTTAAGTAAATATTTAGCTGGTTCTGCACTGATTATTTTTGTCAGCAGTGCTCACTAAGGGCAGTGGTGCTATCTGATACAATAGAATGTGTTTCTTACAATGGGTACTTTGTGTTTTAAAGCCTCAAGCGTTTTAATAGTATAATTTGGGACTCTGTCCCTGAATGATCCATTTCTCCAGTTTGCATTTCTTTTCCTATTCTCTCACAATACTAACAAATACTGCAAATGGTGGCTTTTGCTGTGTGCTGTCGAAAACAGAGGGCATGCAGTAAAGTTTCCTCTGCTGATAATTTCACAAACTGTAGGAAAGTAACATCCATCTTCATACCTTTTCTCCTTTGGGGCCTGGGGGCCCTGTGGGCCCTGGAGAACCCTGGTGACCCTAAAGAACCAAACCAAACTAAAATTAGTTCCAAAACAAATAATTAACGAAATAATTAATTCCAAACTTTCTTTTAGCTACTTGTAACTATTTTTCTAGGGTATTTTCCTGCTTGTCAGTAATTCTAAATCATGATATGACAACAAAATCAATGGACCCAGGCAGAAAAAGGATTGCGTGCAGGAAAAACTGTACACGGTGGGAAATCACAGGTTCTGTCAGGGCTTAGTACAGGCGAGGGAAGCTGGGCTGGTTTTTGCTTCAGGGTTAGGGTCACTGATGGATGTTTGTGTTTGGAAAAGAGACTGGACAGTATGGTCTGTAAGAGCAGAACTCCATCAAGGACTTATGATGACAATCATGACTATTTTTCAGTGAAAGCCACAATATATTTGTGTCCTTCAACTAACCTAATTCAATCAGTTTCTGTTACTGAAATGGAAACTGCCTGGCAAGACAGTAAGCAGAGGTTGTGGTGTTTGCTGAACTCTATTCATAATGAATAGCTGTAGTAGTTTTATAGGAACTTTATTCACCAGGGATTGAGATACATTGGACAAACAAGTGTTTAAAATCATTGGTAAAAAATCTGCTGGTGAACTCACAAAACCCAATCATCAGTGCTTAAGGCTAACATTTCTGAGTAGGCAATCACACGTCATATAAACATATATGAGTATCTGTCTTTCCTAATGATATTTGTGTAGTCTAGATACAGATCCCAGTGATAGTTGAAATTAGAGTACCACTTTGGGATGTGTGTGTACATGAATTCAGTAAAAACTCACCCCATAACCTGGAATTCCTGACTCTCCTTCAGGCCCCATTTCTCCTGGGTGACCCTGTTAAATGCAATAATCAGTGAGAGAAAAATAAACTCTTGTAAAGTGTTACAACAATGCCTACTTTATAAAGTCATCACTTGGAAAAATCTTCAAATATCGACATTTGACACATTTCTTGTTAGGTCCAACTTATTTTACTAAACAATACTGGATTTTTCCCTGTTCTGTGGAAAAAATGATCAACGTTTTCAGTCCTAACCTTATAATCCTTATGCACAATTAAGATTAATAGGGATCTGAGCTATCAGAGGTGTAGAAGAACTCTGCAAATGCTAGTATGCCAAGAGAAGCTGGGGTTGATCATCACCTTAGGAAGTGGAGTCCTTCTCTTGAAAATATTGGCCATTAGATAGTTAACTTTACTTCTGCACTTCCTGTGTTCAGGAACACACTGCTGCATTCAGTGGCCACAGGATTGGGCCCTGAATCACTGAGACAGGCATGCTGCCTCTAGTGTGGAGCCTGGATGTGTCTGTGCATCTGTCACGCAGTGTGGAGCAAACTTCAGGAGCTTATTATGGAAACAGACTTAATTCAGTTAACTTTGGATGAGATTCCTATTTAATAGAGTAGCAGTCTTCATCTGAAATGCTTTGTTTCAGCCATGGCTAAGGCTTATTGTATGTTATAGCAAACCCATGATTTCTATTTTTGGAACTGGAAAGGTTTAACAACCAACCATAGCAGTGAGGTTATATGTGGAGTGTGCGGCATGAGTATGCCATGGAGTGCTCTGCCATCCCACCCCTCTGACTGTCAGAGGACCAAAGCATAAGATGACTCCTTTCAGATCCATGCCTCAGGTTTCTGTCTGGAAAGCTGCACAGGCCTTGCTCTGATGCTGAAAGACCATGGGACACACAGGCCGGGAAGGGCACTCCCTGCGTCTGCAGCTACCTCAAAACTATTTATATGTGCTACAGCTGTGACTTGCCTCTTGCCATGAAGAGACGTGATTCTGCTAAAACAGAAACACACGAGCTCTTAAATAAGCATGTTCTGTACGAACCATGGGACCTCGAGTTCCTCTTGCACCTTTGGGACCAATTTCTCCAGGTTGGCCAGATTCGCCAGCAGGCCCAATTTCTCCCGGAGGACCAAGCTGCCCCTTTTCCCCCTGTTGGTGTTATTGTATTAAAAATAACAAGAGATTGACACTAAGTTTCAAAATGTGGTTTATGCTTAATCAAAGTGTGTAATTTAACAGTATTATTTAATAGGCATTACGTTTACTGTATGTAATTTACTGTAGTTATTAGAACATCTGAACCCAGAAGTCTGCAGTAGAAGAAAAGTCTCTTCTAAAGCCTTTCTATTGTTTTGTTTTGGCCAAAGCTTAACCAATTTTTAATAGATGTTTAACTGTTCTGAGTTGCAGAAGCACATTCTGATGCAAATCTAAATTTCCTAAGGTTCTGAATGTTATTGATTTCAGAATTATGACAATTCTAATTGCTATGGCTAGCAAGAAAAAAATTGGCTTGAAGCATGACATAAAACAGGGATAGTTTTGGTTCAATGGAATTTAGTAATGTAAATTTGAGTTTCAGATAAAAGCAAGGGAACTGGGGAAGATGAAAATTACTACCTTCTTTCCTAAACGGCCCCTCTGACCTGGATTTCCTGGTGTTCCTTCGAGGCCCTATAGATTTATTAGAGAAAGAAAAAGAAATTATTGAGAAAGGCCTGGAAACATATTTAAACTGTGCTTCAAACTGGATAACTAAGTAGGCTTTTGCAATGCAGAGAAGTGGGAGAAAAAATGTCATTAACTGTGGCTGTGAGCAAGTTAGAAGGACTGTTTCAAGTTAAAGCAGAAACAACTGGGCAAGTAGCAGGGATCACTTATCAAACTAGTGGAAATGAAAACAGAGGAGAAAAAAAACCCAATAAATCTTGTCCACACAGAAAATATTACTTAGGAATAAAATTCCTTCAAGACAAACACTGTTTTTAACAGAAATAGAATACAAAGCCAGAGGAAAAGTAAGAAAACCTTGAGGCTGTCAAGTGTGAAGAGCAGGGCCCTGATGCAAATTGCTGGGAGCAAACACCTAACTCGGTAAGTGCTGGTGCCTACCACTGCCCTCCTCTTAGTGACAGCATAACTGCGTCTGCTGCCTGCTGATGAAGGGTACTGTGAAGCTACAGCCCCTCTGCCCCCCAGATCACTTCAAAACTGACTTTCCCAAAGGGCTGAATGTGTCCACTGCTCACTGGTTTCAATTTACCCCAAAGCTCTGTGAGTTAGAGGAGGTAATTTGGCTTTAAAGGGAGACATATTTTGGGCCACTGTGGTGATAAACCAGGGGAAACATAGTTTAAACAGATTTGTGAAGATTATTTGTTGCTTTGTAAGCTATTGTTTAAGGAAAATATACTATTGCTCTCACCCCCAATGAAACACTCAGACAATTGAACATAGGAAACTGATTTCCATGATTAGAATAGGATATAATATGATCTGTCTGCATCCCTAGAAGGAGGTCAAACCGAAACTGTCATGTGAAGACTCCCAGATGCCAGGGAGGATGAGTGGGGAGGAAGGCAGCTCTGCAGCTGCCTTTGGAACATGCAGAACAGAAACGTGAAAAATCCCCCACTAACCACATCCTTCTAAACATTGAATTTCCAGACCTACCTATCTCACTGAGGCACAGAAGCACTGCTGATGTTGTTTATTGTACATAAGGATAATTACACACAATGTAGATATGCCAGGGCTGAGCTGTTTATGATAATTTCAATGTATGAAACATTTCAAGTGTCTCCAGAATTGCCAACTCAAAACAGAAAGTCAGAGTTGTATAGTTCTATCTGAAACAAAACTTGTACACTGTGCCAACAGCTAAAAGAGCACTTTTTTTCTTTCACTAGGAGTAGTTCACTGTGAAGAACCCAGGACTAAAGACAGCAGGCTGTAACACTGATGCTTAGAGGACACAGGGGACAGTGCTCACAACCATTAACAGCTGGCCCTTCAGCTAATGTTTATTCAGACTCCACCATCACATCAGAGCTACACAGAAAGCAGCCAGACAACTGCAAATGAGAACATGATGATTTTTGGTAAGGGAATCTGATGTCTGACTTGAGGCTACAATACTTGCTTCAGAAACTGTGCTCCAAAATATTAGTTTGCATTAAGAAGTTGCATACAAGTTCATAGACGGATTTTAGCTGCTAGGAGTGATGCCAGAACAAACACACAACTGATCTAATAATGTTGACTGTGAAAGAGGGATTTGAAGCGAGAGGGTCCAGGTTGTGTGGTATGTGTGTCTGGATGACAAGTCATGAGGAATCACTACTTGTTAGGAGATCACAGATTTAAGATAGGAAAAGCATTTGTCTCCTGTCTCTACCAATCCTGAAAAGCTATACCACATAGAAAGCTTCTTTCAAGCCTGTCATCTCTAATTACATTGAAAATCAGATAATTAAAATAATAAAGGAAGCAAGCAAAATTAAACTTGCTTAGAAAAAGCAAATGACCAAAAAGTCCCCTTCAGCCTGAAAACACTTACAGGAATGCCCATTATGCCAGGTTCACCAGGGGGCCCAGCAATTCCTGGTAACCCCATCTCTCCTTTTTCACCACCTTCTCCAACAAGTCCCTGGTCTCCAGGGTCTCCCTAAAACAAAGCAAAGAAACCAAAGTGTAGTCAAGCTGCTGCTACAGAATTACTTGTTCATGAGAAAAGTGAATTCTGACTCTTTGTGTTTGACAAGAAACACACTAAAACTGATGTCTCCCAAATTCAAATCAGGCTCTAAGTTAGGATGAAGCCCTTTTTATCTCATTCATACACTCCTACAGCCACATTTTGCCCCATCTGTGACTAAGTATCTGAGTTGTTCTTTATTACATCCCCTGTCCTGGCATCTGCCCCAGTCCCTAGCACAGACTGATTCAATTCAGGGAGCAAAGCAGCCATGGGCTTACTCTCTCCAGCGTTTTAGTCACTACAGAAATGAGCTGTACTCACTTCTCCAGCTTGTATTTCTTTGTCAACCTATTCCACTCTGCAGCCCTTGCATGGTAGATATATATCTAAAAGGCACAGGAAAGCCTATAATAGACAGGATATCCTATGTTAAAACAAAGAGCACTTAGCTGGGCTCTGTTGACCTGGTGAAATTGGATAAAAAGGGAGATTTGGGTTCTTAAGCTAATATGACTTCTTTACATCTGCTACAAAAACTTAATATACCTTTGGGCCATCTTTTCCTTGAACGCCATCTTCTCCTGGAGGTCCTGGTTCACCCTTATGGAAAGGAATAGTTGAAAACAAAGTTATTGACTAAATTTCTTGACGTAGAAGTATTGCCTTGGAAAAACTCATACTAGTTTTACATGTGATTATTGGGTTTTGGCCCACTTTTATGTTGTTGTTACAGTTTATTTATCTTTAGTGCCACAGCTCATGAATCTCCAACACAAGAAAACATACAAGATGATCAGTATTAGAAAAATGAGGCAGGGCTATGTCCATATAACACTGGAGACTTAGACAGTGGCACTGAGATTTTTTCAGACTATATAACATGTAATTACAGCAACCTCATAAATACACCTATTCTGTCCTGAAACTTCCATGTTTATGTGGATAACTACTATATTGCTATTTTTTAGTGACTTAGTTTAGGGCCATCAAAAACTCATTACTTACCATCAGTATCAGCACCGTGGCATTTTAGAATGTTTGCCTTTCTCAGGTAAAGACACTGGTAACTTGCAAATATGTGCTGCCCTATGTTACTAACACAGTATTTCACACATAGTGGTATGATTAAGTCCAGAACACCCACTGTGGACCATTATCATGAATTTCCCCTCTGCAAGGACAGGTAGAATTATGGAATGCACCTATTGAGCAGGAGGAAAAGATGACAGCAAGCAGCTAGTGGTACAAGAGAGCTCAGTGGTAAGACTCAAGTCTGAAAGGATATAGTTTATATGCTCCTTTAAAAGCATCCTGGATAGTCTACACAGGAAGAATAAGCAGGGGGCACACGTGCTTGGTAAAATCAAGTGCTGAAGCATCAGAAGCAAATCAGATGTTTTAGATGTTAGTACAGAGAGACACCCTACTCTGATGAGACTACAATGTTCTCATTATCTCTCCTAGACAGGGTACCCATACACAGAGTTATTGTGTGCTGTCATCTTAACAGCTGGGCTGGACACCCTTGCATCTACCTTCAAAGCACTCATTCATGTCTCTGTGACAGAGAATCATAGAATCATTAAGGCTGGAAAAGGTCTCCAGGATCATGTAGTCCAAACTTTGACCAAAAAAAGACATGAGACATTATAATCACAGAATCACACAGAATCATCAAGGTTGAAAGAGACCTTCAAGATCATCATATCTAATCATCAACCTAGAACCACCATAATCGCCTCTAAACTATATCCCCCAATGCCACATCCAGATGTCTCTTAAACACTTCTACAGATGGTGACCCCACCACCTCCTTGGGCAACTTATTCCAATGCCTAAGCACTCTTTCAGTGAAAATTCTTTTTCTAATATCCAATCTGAACCTCTCCTCGTGAAACTCAAGGCCATTTCCTCTCATCCTTTCACTTGAAGCATGGCAGAAGAGAGCAATGAGCTCTGCCTTGAACCTCCTTTTCTTCAGGCTCAACAAATCCAGCTCTCTCAGCTGCTTCTTCCAAGACTTGTGCTTCACCAGCTCTGTTGCATTTCTCTCTTGCGTCAGCACCTCAATGTCCTTTTTGAAAACAGAGGCCCAGAAATGGACACAGCACCCCAGGTGTGGCCTCACTAGTGCCAAGCACAGGGAGACAATCACTGCCCTGATCCTGCTGGCCACACTATTTCTGATACAGGTCAGGATGCCACTGGCCTTCTTGGCCACCTGGGCACAGTGTTGGCTCATATCCAGCTGGCTGTCAAACAGCATCCCCCAGGTCCGTTTCTGCTGCACAAGCCACTCTGTCCCAATCAATATACTTTCTAACTTACTACAATACACTTTAAAAAAAAAAAAAGGTATCAGAAAATAGCCTCTTATTAAATTCATCTGATAAATCAAGATTTCTCAGCCTGCATTTCATTTGTAACATACTTTCCTGTTTTGGAAGAAGATTTGCATCCATCGCTTACCCTTAAACCTTGATCGCCTGGTTCTCCAGACTTCCCAGTAGGTCCAGTGTCTCCCTGGAATATCACAAGAAAAATCACTAGATTTTAAAGATCAACACTCCTAACAATGACAGGGTTTACAAATAATGCAGTCATCATGACGATAATAATCTTTCTTAATGTTTCATTTCCTGTATCTACTTGGCTAATGAATCAGATCCTTCTGATTTTCTTTTATGCAAATTTGAAAATTTAAACAGGACAAGAGAGAATAATTTCAGTATTTACCTTTGCACCTGGTTCCCCCTGTAGGCCAGCTTCTCCTTCAGGGCCAGGAGGTCCCTGTATGGTACAAGAGCTATTGTTGCACAGGATCACTAATAATAATTTTGCAACAACTAAACAGTCCAGTCAAAATTGAAGCAGAAGAATGACATAAGACACTGGGAAAGAAGCACGTCTGAAAAATCAAATCAAGACAACACAGTTCTTCGTTGCTTCTAGAGTCCAACAGAAGAAAAGAAAGGAGGGAATAAGAGGAGTTCAGGAAATACACTGTGGGTCAGGAACATATTGAAGACTCAGCAGTACACTAAGCCTGTACCTTTCATCATACTGAGATAGGCTGAGAAAACATCTACCCTTTGTAAATCTAACTGACAACTTCATTACTGTTTAGGCTTGGAGCCAAGTAGACACAGCCTTTGGAGAACAAAGCCCTTTTTGGAGGCTTCAGCCCTGACTGAGTTAATGGTATCAGACTGCTTCTTGTAAAGTTTACATATAAACCTTTTTTTCATAGTCAGTCAGAAGATTGGATTTTGGGTGACTGAGGAAGCACATTCTTTTGAATAAGCCAAATCCCTTCTGTATTAAGTGGGCTTATCCCTCAGGTACTACATTACAAATGTGGCTAATAGATTCTGTCACATTTCTTTCAATGAGATATTAAAAACAAAGCAAAAAAACAGAAGCAGAATTTAGCAAGAAGGCTGTCTACAGCTGCTTTTCTTCATCTACAATTTGCAAGGGCATATGATTAATGCTGTTTTACTGTCTAGCTGTAAGGAAAACATTCATCTTCTATGTCAAGATGTCATGAATGTATGCACAAAGACAATGTTCTTAACAGAAAAAGCTGTTTATTTTAGAATTTTTTTGGAACAGCTTTAAGTAAGAGTCTCTCAGTAGCTCATGGTATTTAAGTCAGCTGCAGGCAATAAAAAATAAATTTCTTGCTGTTTTAGTGCTTGTAATTGCTATATAAATGATTAAAAGCTCACCTCAAACCCCATTTCTCCAATAGGGCCAGCATCCCCTGGTTGTCCTCTTGGACCCTGGCATTAAACAAAATTTTGGATGCATCATTCAATTACCATTAAATTACATCGTATAGCTTTCAATTTGTCTCTTCACAACTCTTCCAATTGGCATAAAGAACCATATTTCATTGTCTTTCCTCCTGAATCCAGCAGTGTATTTCAGTCCCATGATGGCATACAGTACCAAAGACCTCACTGCCAATTGTAACACACTAAAATAACAAATCTCAAATAATAGCACAGATGTCCTTTCTTTTAGACCAAAAATAAATTATTATCTGAACTAAGCTCTACTCTTGATTAACTGAGACTTTGTTTAATTAAGGTTTGTTAGACTGTCTGGTTTGCTTTGTGGAAAAGCCTACAGTCTGGTGTGGAATTAACTGAAAAAAACTACTGTGAGCTTCACCATGGATTTAGCAGCACTTGTACAGAACAGTCACTGAGAGGCTTGAGCTTTTTCAGTAATATTAGTAACTCTACAATAAGCATTTTATTATAAGCCTTACATGTAAGTAATAAATTTGCTTCAATAACACGTAGGGATTGTTTCCCAAAGCAGCATGTTTGAATTCTCTGCACATGTAGGATCTGGACTTTCGGATTAGGATTTATGTGCTGGGGGGTAGAAGTTGCCTGTAACCTGCTTACAGCTGATTCTATAGCCACTATGAATGTATGTCAAGACAAATCAGCCCTCTGGATGGAATAGGTCTTTGAATTTTAAGAAAGTTCGTATCCATTTACCACTTTGGGGCTTATCTGTGTTTAAATACATTCCAAATTCAAAACATTTTGTTGATCTATTATTCTCATTCAAAAGAAAGATGCTGCTACCTGTATTTATGATAGAAGCCTTTTAAACAAATATTTACTTTACTTTGTTTCACTTCCTCTTACAGACTATGCATACAGTTTTGCTCCTCCTGATGACCTGGCAATGACAATGAGAGTATTTTCTTCCCTTGTAACAATAACGTAAATTACATATGACTTACAGAATTTCAGTATATGCATACATTTGACCTGATAGCTTCATTTAAGTATGAACAACTAAAACTGCAGTTAACTTCCCGTTGAGAACTCCCTTGGTCCTAAAGTAAGTTCATTGACTTTCATTTGCAGCAACTCCATGGAATTCTACCAGGCAAGTGTCACAAAGCTTAAGACTGATTCACAAGTCAAGTATTTCTTCACATTACCATGGAGATAAGGCTGCTGGATTGGTAATTTATCTTTCCCCTGAGACTTTCAGAAGCCAAAAATTTGTAGCAGTATAGGGACTCCTTTTAAACATTAACATCAGGTAATTTGCAAAGGATTTGACTGAAATGTCTGGCAGATAGATAAAGTTTGAGTGCAATTTAGATGAAGCCTGTTAATAAAAATAGTTCTAACTGTTTACATTTCTCTACTCCTTCACAAACACTTCAGGGTTTTCTGCTCTGTGTGGAACTCGTGAAAGGGCCAGAAAAACTCTGCAGCTGGCTTTCATCTAGTGACCAGCTGACAGAAGATGAAATCAAGCTGCTCGGATAGGTAGCTGAAAAAAGAGCCATGCATTTTGTTTCGCAACATCTTCTGTCATTTTATCACTTCTTTCTAACTCCACAGACTATTTCGTTACGACATTTTACTCGTTCAGCACTTGATAGAAATGGTATCCTGTTCACACAATAAATTTTTCTTGCCTTTGACACTAAATTTATATCGTTTCTATGATGATGAGCACAACAGAATTGTAGGCTGCTCAAGAGTAGATCACTTACTTTAGATAAGGCAGATGGTCATTCTAGGGATATGAAAATTCAGACTTGAGACCAGAAAATGGCAAGAATTTAACATATAAACCTTGCATTGTAAGGCTCTCAGATGTTGCAACATGAAGATAAGATACAATAAATGACAGAAACAAAGTAACAGGGATCCAATAATAACAATTAGAAAATACATTTTCTGTGAAACATTTTGCCACTCTACAAGTTGGCAGCTCAAGTTAAGTAGGCAATTGTATACTATAGAAAATTTACCAAAATAATTGTTGGTGTTTTTCTAGACCCCTAAATGTGCAATGACCTGCTATAACCATGTTAGCCTATAGATTAGAAAAAATAGTATTAGGAAAAATAATAAATACCGAAATTAATATAATTTACATCAGCAGTTCTCTTTCAAGATTTAAATTAACTATGTAACATTTATTGTGCAAAATTGCTTTCCAGAAGCAATGAAAACACACAGTTTTGTCAACTGTTAGATTTCTGCAATATAAAATGGCAGCCTTCTCCCAAGTCCCACTAGGGCAGCACACATGCTTTCACTGCATTAATATAATCAGATTTACTCCCAGAGATGGTGCTGCAACACTATTCCTGCCATGGCTATATCTTGCAGCACATTATGTATATTTGCTGCAGATTCTGCATGATCTTCTGTAGCAATATTAGCCACATCAAAGTGAGCATGGCTTTGTCATAGCAACAAGAATCCATCTAGCAGAGGAATGTCTGAGGTTTATTATAGCAGTCTCTTTTTTTCTTGAAAATTTAACCTGCCAAGTAGACGAGGTTCCTGAGTTCCTGAATAACTATCCTAATATTCGCCTAAAAAAATATCACTAATATCTATATTGGCATGTACATTTACATAATACATAACAAAGATGTCTACCACACTGTGGTGTAAAGCCACATAATATTGTGGCCCAGACTCTGTCATGCTCTCTTATATTGTGCATCCCTTAATACAGCGCTTCCCAATATGACTAACAGGTCTCCTTATGGGCAAGTTATGCTAAGCAAGGGAGGCAGACTCTAGCTCTGCAATTTTGGAACAATTGCCCCACAATTCCTTCCTAACCACAGCTGGCAATACTGAATGTTGGTAAAAGAGAGCTTGAATTGCCAGGAGTTCATGTAATACATGGAAAAAACTTCTAAGCAGGCATAAGGATCAACTTACTGGCTCTCCCATTGGTCCCCTGTCTCCTGTGGTTCCGGGAGGCCCAAGCAAACCCTGGAAGATTAAAATAAAATAAAATAAAATAAAAATAATTGGAAACAAGCTGTTTCATATTATGTGAACTTTTATTTCTGCTCGCACAATAACTTACATAGGAACATCCAAGAAGTATGTGCAGCCTTTTTTTCTAGGTGACATGCATAGAGACATTACTAGGTCCCGTGGCAGGTGAGGAAGCCCTGGATAACTTCTGCCTCAGTTTCTTTTACATACGCATGCATCTTAGCTGACCCAACATTTACCAGGTCCTCGTCATTCCCCTTAGAACCACGTGCTGCCTGTGTGCACAAACTGCCCTACAAGCTGTATTTGAGACAATCAGTAAGGTTCACAGCCCACTTTCCTCTCTGCTCCACCTTTCTCAAAACATTTCTGTCTCTCACTCTCTTCTAGAAACTGTAAAGGAGTACTAGAGCAGTATCTTGTACTTTGCGATAAATGTACTATTATTTTACATAATTTCAATTTTATGAGGTTTTGCTTAGTTCATTTCTGTATATATAAATACAGTTAAAAGCTCTAATGAATGAAGAGGAAATGAAAACCTATTGTACCAAAGATGAGAGGCAACAAGCTCCCAAATCTGAGCAGAAAAGGCAAGAGAAGTAAAGTGACAACCAACATTTTGAGTCTCAACTGCAGCACAAAATCACCACCATTACTGCTTTGCTTCTGTTTTCCTGCTTCCTCCTTTCCTGAAAATCCAGTGCAATTCAGACTGACTGGTAACCTGCTTTGTAAAAGAAAGCCTCAAATACAACACACTAGATTTCCATTGAAAGAAGCCCTAAAAGGAGGAATTTTCTCCTATACATGTGATATACATCTTACATGTTTGTATATTTACCCCTACATTGACAGCACACATCTAACCTAAAATCTATCAAAGAATTATTTTTCTATGTCACAATAACTTTCATCCTTAAAACTACAATAAAACTAAAAAAAAAAAAAAAGCCCAAAGAAACTTTTAAGACCCCACTATTAACCACATTGGCCATTTCTCCTGCTGCAATTTGCTATCATATTGTGTTCTGTGGATCATCATCCATGAAAGCACTGGTCTTGTAGCAGACTAGACCATGTCAAACTTGCTCTCCCTTCTGGCCCCAATTCTTTGTATGAATGAATGCAAACTGTACTGTCGGAGTTTTCCAGCTGCTGTGAAGAAGATAAACTTCCTCATATCTGAGTGTCAAACGAAGCGTGAGATTTTGTGGGTGTTTTTGGTAGAAGTACTAGTTAAGTTCATACTTACAAGTGCACCCTGATCTCCCCTTTCTCCTGGATTTCCAGCTTTACCCTGGTCAAAGAGACATATCAAAAGATGATTAGCTTCGGCTAATTTCCAAACACAGCCCAGAAATTAGTAGTTACTGTGTTAAAGCTTACTACAAAGATTGGCTCCGATACTTACAATGAGCCCAGGAACTCCTTTCTTTCCTGGATCTCCTCTTTCTCCCTGATAAATAACCAACAACGTGTGAATTCTATGTACATTTGCCAGATAGATAGCCTACAGTTGCTGTCAGTTTAAATGCTGGGTAACTGCAGAAAGTGCAGATTCAGGCTTAGATGGGCGCATACTGTAATAAGGAAGTATCTGGAAAAGGCAGAAATTTGCAAATCTCTGGATTAAATGCAATTCTATGGCTTCTGCCGTGCTGGGTTTTTTTGTTTGTTTGTTTGTTTTCTTTTATCTGTTATGTTCTACCTCGGTGTTTTGTACAGTACTGAGTAATGCAAGCACTCACCTTAATGCCTTCTGTTCCCAGTTCTCCCGGAGGACCATCTGGACCTCTTGGCCCCTGAATATTGAACAAGTGATTTGGAATACTAATTATGAATTATTTTTGGTTATCTTCAAGGAGATGCTAAACTTCAGGAGAGGGGAAACATTTTTGTAGTATGAAAACCAATTTTCTTTGTATGTTAAGTGTTAAATAAAGCTTCAAAGAATAAAATAAGTTTCTGGTTTGCTGAATTTTGAATTTAAGGAGAAAGATTTTTTTAAAAGTATGTAGACAAAATGTTCAGGGTCTCTGTTGGAGCCAGCTTACTGCCTGTTATTTTCTGCTCTCTTTTTCATCCGCTTTGTTATGCATGCAATAGACACATATTTAGAAGAATTTAGATGAGCACTTTTGATATGGAGTGTTTGCTTTTTAGCATATTATAAGTTGTACATGCAAAAATTCATCTTACTAATAAGACTCTAAAACAGGCAGATAAAGTTCTTCCATTAGTAAACCAGTTTGAGGCAAGATTAAAAGCAATTTATAATTGTGAACTACTCTATTGCTAGAATAAAATGTCTTTTGTAAATTGTTTTTACAACCAGAAGATGAACAAAGATAATCTGTTATATTATTGTAGTACAATATAGCAAATATTATCACCAAAACATTCAGAAATTATTATTTAAGATTGCAAATCTATATCCATTTCTTACAAGCAAGTGAAAAATCCTTAAATAGGTCATATGCAGAATGGAAAAGAATATTTTATCCATGCCGACTTTGGAGGTTATTTCCATAATTCTAAAAAAAAAATCTAAAAAAACCCATGACTGTTTAGCTACGGAACATTAAATTAAAACCAGTTAATAACAACTTAAAACCAATGACCACTTCAAAGAAAGAGCTAGATAAGTATCAAGACAGAGCCAAGCTCTTTACTGCAGTATGCAGTGGAAGGATGAGACATAACAGCTTTCAACTGGACATGTGGGCTGGGCTGGGCTGGGCTGGCATCAGAGGAAACTAGTACACTACTATGGCAGTGCCTAGAGGAAAATGAACTATGTTTTTATGGTGCATTTCTGAGTTGTAGAGAACCTTACATCTGGGGTCATGGTTTATAGTGAAGGGCATGCAGTCATGACTGATTTTAAGAGAGTTGTAAGAGGGACTTGCAAAATGACTGTTGGAAGCATGTCTGATTTAATTTAGATTAGTTTCCCTGCAAAAATATCTGTGACTTCCATATCTCTCTTGAATATTTTGAGAAAAAACATACCAGAATTTTTTCCTTTCTGACTTGGATTTACTGATCCGCATCACAACCTCTGTGAGAACATACAGTGAGAACCCATCCAATTCTCTCTGGAGCAAGAGTGAAAATGGCTGACTGGTAACTCAGGAACACTGTATATCCAGAGTCATTTAGGCTTTTCTCCTGAAACAGAAACCTCTCAAGAATAGGCCTTTCCTGTGAGCTGATATAGAATTACAACTCCTGGCAGAGCAGAAATACCCCATGAGAACTCATCTGTCAGTATTTCACCACTGCTACTTCTGACCAGCACAAGGGAATACAAACCATAAGAAAAGGAAAAAGAGGAGGCAGGAAAAGCTGTCTGAATACTCTTGATACCTCTGTAGTTTGGGACACAGCTTTTGTGAGGCAACCCTTGGGTTAGTCTGCCTTTTTTTGTTTTGGTATAAGCCAGGACTGAATGTTTACAGGCGTTTTTTTGGGCTAGAGGAAAGAGGCTACAGAGGATGGTGCTGAGCTGCTCCATGGCACTCGAAAAGTTCCAAGCCAAAGAATACTGAAGTCTGTGGAAAAAAACCTAGTGACTTCAACGTGCTTAGAGATCAAAACCAAACATTAATGGTGTTTTCAAAGGTGATGGAGGCCTTTATAAAAACATTCAGATTGGGCTCACGTTATGATCACATAATTGTGTAACCCAATTATTGAATTACTATACAGCAGAATTTAAAAGAAAGCTGAACATCTTGATCAAATTAATGTCAGGTTACTGCTCTGCACTTTTTCTCTAACTGCTACCTATAACACACACAAAATGAGTTGATGAAAATGTGATGAAAATTCAAGAAGATTAAGCAGCTTTATTGTCCCCTGATCTGAAATGTCTCAAAAACAGGAGGAGAAGGGACAAGAGGAAACTTTGAGATGGAGTGAGGACAGCTCATTAAGCTGGGGGAGGGTAGAAGGGGAGAGAAGATCATGGAAGAGCTGTGGAGGAATCACCTAGGGCAACATAGGAAGGGAGAAATTAGGAGTGTTAAGTTGAGCAACTGCAGGATAGTTTTAGTGTTTCTCAGACTTTTTACATACATGACCTGTCATTTCTCTTTGGGCATCCTCCATAGGGCTGATCAGGGAACGGAATCTCAGGATGAAATACTCAAGGAGGAAAACAGACATGTTTTCATTTTACAGATTTGTGTAATAAAGACGTTTCTTTCTAGGTTTTATCTTCTATCATTAAAAATTACCAAATAAATTATTTGAACACTTGTGACTTCCTTTTAATTATAAAGAGGGTCATAGCTTGGAGCTTGAGAAATGGGCCTGTCAGGAGACCACACAGATTCTTAGTCCATGTTACACACATAACACACCAAAACCTTTCTGCTAGTTACACAGGTCTCGGTTTCAAAGGAGTACACATTGACAGCCCATGGCAACTGATCTGATCACTAATAATTAAGTGAAAAGGTCTACCATTTAAAACACCAACCTTCAACTATATAACTTTGAATTGAAAATAAAGTGGAAGAAACCAGCATGATTCTCTGGGCCATGCCTGCCTTTAGCCAACCACAGAACAAAGGGCAGGAATCCAAGGGAAAGGCAACTTAATATCCTCACAAAAGCACATCATAACATTCCTATAAATAGTATGATGTGACTCCTTATCAGCACAGATTAATTGAATTGTTTAATTTCTTACTATAGGTAGTACAGAATGAGAGATACACTTGATTTGCCTGCTGTTATTTAAATTAGGTTGCAACAGGGCTGGGGAGTTAGGTTGCCAAACGATTGCTATTTTTTCTTTGGTATGGGTTCAGCTTTGTTTCTAAAATGGAACTTTTAACATGGAAAACTTTAGGATGATAAACTGAGAAAAAGTTCATCTAAAAAGGCAAAAAAGCATCAATTAACTCTTTATTCTTTCTCATCTTGTCTCCTAGATACTAGAAGAGTGAAAATAACATAAACACGCTATGTAGGCATTTCTCTTTTTTTTGGTGGTTGACATGGAGAATATTAGAAAATCGTATCAATTCAGTCTCGCTTCCTTTGAACACATTTGGCTATTGATATACCACCAAGCACACTGGACACTTGTTTCACATAACCCTGAAATGCACACAGTTTTCTAGGTTCCATATTCCCTGCTGTGAGAAGTAGGAAAGATATGTCTGATTAAAATCAAGCACTGATGTCCTTAGGTAATTGAGGTTTTTCAATGTCAGTATGGACTGAAGCATAGACAACCCTACCAGCTGCTAGAGACATAGGTTGCTGTTGCCTGACCCCAAATTTATGGCCATTCACTAAGTCATTTCGCTTTGTTTTCAAAACTAAATTTCATGAGCTGAATTCCAGCAAAGTAAGAGCAGAAGAATTACTGCTGTTGATCTTTGAAAGACCAAACATCAACCTGAAGAATAGTAATGGCTAAGAATTTTAACATCTTTTGGGAATTTTACTTAGGTCTCACTCATGAAATGAACCTAACGATACAGGATCTCTTCCTCTCAAAGTTACAGTTGTATTTAGTCCAAGATTATAGTATGAACTAAAAGCAGAATCAATCTCTAACACTGTGGTTTAGCTCACACATTATGAAGGATGATGTTTTGTTGTTCCTGGAACAATGGCTTCATGGCTGCTTACACTGCCAGTCTTCCTGACTAATATATTTCTTCCTTCTGGTCATGAAGAGAAATTCCTTCTCTTACATACAGATGTTCCCACCCCCAGAGTGTCATTCTGCCACTGAAACATCTATAAAATGGTGTTCTCCCTCTGTGTTTTCATGAGATTAACACTAAAAAATAAAGTGTGGGTCACAAAAGGACCCAGCCTTCCACACATCTCAAGCATGAGCTGAGGAAGCTCTGTGCTGGCACTATGCTCAGTGGCATATTCCCTCAAATCCCCTGAGAGAGAGGTACTCCATAGACTCCTAGACAGCCTGCCGTCAGCTGGCCAGAACTCCAAAGTGTACTAGAGGGTGAACAGCTGGATACTCTCAGACAGAAGTAAGGCTGCTGGGTAATCTTAGATGCAAACACATTACTGAAAGGGCCAGAATTTATGAAGTGAAGGAATTCTACTCTGTGACAGTGCAGAAGCAGAGGGTCAGTGCTTCTTAGACTTCCCACAGATTCCAGCTGTGAAGACGGGATACGTTCTAGTTTCCGTACGCAATGAAGGGGAATTTCCATATGCTTCCATTTAACTTCTGTATGTGACTGTGGTATGCATTTTTCCAAGTTCTGCCACACAGAGCTCAGGGTTCTGACATTTCTCTCTCTGAATCCAGTGATGAAAAGCCTCAGGTTTCAAGGCACCTCAGATATTTTCCTTATGTGAGATTCCGCTTTGGTTCTGATATTTTGACCTTGAGAGCAGAGAAAATTCTCAGTGGCTTCAGTGGGAGCCTGTTCTCTGAGCCTGAAGACCTGGGTCTGCTATGAGACCCGCTTTCATAAAACATTCTCAGTCATGCTGGATAGAGGCAAAAGGCACAAAACCATGACCTTCAAAGGAAGCAACTGTACATGGGTTATATATCAGATTCATGTTTGCAACACACTACTCCGCTCTAAGTAACATGGAAGAGCAATATTGCTTACCCTTCTTCCCTTGGGTCCCTGCGGCCCTGATGGTCCTCGTGCCCCTGAAGGTCCCTACATATCAAACAAACTAGTTACTCATTGTCTTCTAAAGACAGATTTCTGAAAATTACATGGCTCGTGCACCTTGAGTAACAATCAGTGCAATGCATACAAATCAATCACTTTCACTCACAGTTCAAATTCAATTAATTGTGTCAGTACAACTTATCTAGAAAAACCTACATAAGAGACTGTATGTAACTTTGCTCTGATTAAAAATTGTGATGTCAATGTTGGATAAAATACTTCTGTCTACACCCCAAAATTTTTAAAGGATACTTGTATTTCAGCAACATTATGTTGAAAACCACGAAAATTAAAAGGTTCAGTTTTTATCTGTACTGAAGACTCATAGTAGACAAATTATAACAATTATACACAGAAAATCTGAATATAATTCTTTTGATTAACAAGGAAACCAAACACATAATGAATATCTTTAAATTATACCAGGCATCAACGAATTAAAAAAAATGTGATGCAATTATTAACCATGCTTAAAAATTCTATTCCCCTACTTGTCTCAACTGAGAGATTTTTAAATGGATGAGTAAATTATATAATCACTTTTCCTGACTCTCATGGATCATCCTGATAGGTGAACAGACTTTGTGTCTAGATGGGTAAATGTTCATGACAGTTTTACTGCATGTACAAATAGACTGCATTACAAATTAGAAACCATTCTTAGCTTCAGCAGAGCAAAAGAATAATTTGAAAAAGGTACATTTTAAGTCAAATCAAAGCACCACTCTATACCTACAGGTAATCCCTCTGGTCCCATAGGTCCAGGGCCTCCTGGGGGTCCTGGATAGCCCTAGAATTAAAATAAACATAGAAAAAAGAACACTTCTATCAAAATTGTTATTATAACAACAATAATAAATCCAGTTATCTACCTGAAAAACTGGAGCTAAGTTAATAACATATTTAATCTTGCAAAATTGATTCCCAAAATTTTGTTTAAAAACTAGATACTTATTTGGATATATCCCAATAATCATTAAAGCAACCTAAGAAGTTTTCCCACACACAAGCACTAGCTGGCAGGGATGTACTGAAACAAAAGATGCTGACTTCTAAATGAGTTTCAAAATCCTCTCATGAAGGCTGAGACAGTGGGAACAGAAAGTGGACACATCCTGGTGTGGGCGGAACTGGCCAAGAGCAAATGCCAAGAACAACTCTTGTCTGAGGACTACGATGACTTACTACTGGGAAAGGTTCTCACTGCTGTGACTTCGGTGGATCTACATATGTCAATAAGCATCAGTAACAGCTGAAAAAAAGCAGTTTATTAGACTGGATACTGTATTAATAAATCCTCATTTATTAATCTCCTTAATAAATTTTATTTGGATTAAAAGCAGCTGGTTTAAGGTGAATCTAGACTAGAGAGATTTTATGAAGCACAGAATGCTTCAAAAATCATTGGCTCTGCATGAATCATTAAGTTGGTCTAGAGCCTGACGGTACTTGATCCCTTCCTTGCCAATGGATGCCCTAAGAGTAATTACTGCAATTATTCAGTAATAATATCCATTTCCATGACAAGAACATCACCCACTGCACCATTCTCAGGCCTACATCTGCAGTTTCTGTGTAAGGCCACTGAGATTTCATCCCTCACCAGTGTCAGTTGACACAGGATGCAGTACATTGTGCATAAGCTCCCTGTCATCTCCTTGCAGTGAAATCTTGAAGGGCTCTCTATACATTCTGGAGCCCTCACAGTGCTTACAAGCAAACACAAACCCAAGCCCTAAGCACTTTTTGTTGGGAACTTCCACATGGATGTGACAATGGGCACATGTGTACACTCTTTCACTTCTGT
Organism: Cephalopterus ornatus; assembly: GCA_013396775.1. Lineage (NCBI taxonomy): Eukaryota > Metazoa > Chordata > Aves > Passeriformes > Cotingidae > Cephalopterus > Cephalopterus ornatus. The sequence continues at coordinate 391,010 of VZRE01002603.1, read as the reverse complement.
ACCCCAACACACTGCCATGACAGTGGCCTCTGGGCTGGGCAATGCCACATGAAGTGCCGCACACTGATTTAGGACAAGTGCTGTTGTTGCCACAAGAGTGGCACCCAGAGCTGTTAAGGGTACCGGGCAGTAGAATTAGAGGTGATGCTAGTTACTAGTCTATCTACTAGAATAACCTGGGTTACCCCAGTTTACACAAGAGATGGTTATTTTACTTTCCCTCCTTTTAATTTACTATGTAAGGCTGCTTACATAATAAAATGCAGTTTCACTGAGCAGATCACTTTGTAACATTACTGTCATAGAGGGGATAAAGCTGTTGAATGAAACTTTGTAAGAATGATGCGTCATAAATACTACTCTTTCCCATAAGGCTTGCACTGTCAGAAGGGTGAGAATTTATTACTGTTTTGAAGAGCAAAGTATTTTTGTAAGTAACATAAGTATGTATTCTACATTACTTGCAACTTACCATGACACCTTTTTCTCCAGAAGGGCCTACTGGTCCTGGACTGCCTCGCTCTCCCTTTAACAAAAAGGGAAGAAAAAAAAAGAAGAAAAAAGTAACAATGAATGCTCTTTCCTTGACTTGTTCCACATCCACTGAGTATACCTGGCAGTGCATAACACTGTTGGTTCAGGGACTGCCCTTCATAAACAGTGCAGAGACCTTTTCTAATTTTTTTTTTTTAGTTTCTGCACTTCTTCCTCCTACAAGCCCACCCATATTTTGAAAAGATTACAAAACTGAGTTTCTCTGTCTTCCCTTTCCCTAGAAGACTGAAGAAGAGATTTGGTACTACATCAGTCTCTGAGAGCTGCTGCTAGCAGATCCATTTTTTCTCTCTGTTGGGTGCATCATATTAGTTATGTCTCTTAATCTATAAAATTCAGGACAGCATAGAAAAAAGAAAATTTTTTTCCTCTCTCCCTCCTTTTTTTCAGTATGTGTTAAGAAAGCACATATCTAAAAGCAAAGCCAGTCCTTCAGCAGCTGCAAAAGCAATAGGAGTAGGGGAGACAAGAAGGCTCTCTTTCTTGTCTTACATACTCTTTCATCTTTTAATCATATACCATCCAGCCTAAAAATCAGACTTAGCTGTAGATTATCCTCAAAAGATTACACTTTTATTGCATATAGTACACATGACATAGCAATAACACCGTATTTTATGTTGCATACTTTAGTTATGCTGGAAGTATGTTTGTTCTTTTAAATCCACATAGGATGGTTACCTTGTACTATTTAACCCATAAAAGAGGAAGACAATAAATTCTACAGAAATAGCATAGCAGTGGCAATAATTATTGCACCATGAAGAAGCTTCCTTCCATTTGCTGATGACAAATTATTTAGTCTTTTCCTGCCTTTTCCCTCCTAGCTAAATTAGCAGCAGCATCACAAGGTAATGTTTGTGGGGCCAAATGTAATTATAAAGAAGACGAATTCTTTGACATGGAAGGATGATATTATGACTAAAACCATATGAGATGTGTCTAAATTTTAGTTTTAACAAGCAGCGCTTTCCACTGATGTATTCCCTTTCATAGATTATATAAATTATAATCAGATTTTCATGAAAATTCTAATATTACATTAAGACTTTCTCAATAAAATATCTAAAGAGCAGACACCAGTCTAGGTGAAATAATTCAGCCCTGCAGGGAAAAAATACAAATGCACTGGATCATTTTGACAAACAATTATGTTTTTATCATAATTGAAGCTGACATGCAGTCCAGTAATAGTTTCCTGTTTTTCAGTTTTAAAATACTTCACCAAAATAAAACCATGTTAAATATGCTTAAGCTATTTATACTGTCCTAGTCACATTAAGTCTGCCAAACTTTGCTTTCATAAACATAACTGTTATTGCACAGCAGACAAAACTAACAATCTTATCTTTTTTACTCAGTTAATGCATACAGCCAGGTTTTACCTTTCTACTTTTGTCTTCATTGTGTAGCAGTGCAAAACCAGCGACTATTGTATAAAACAAGTATAATTTATGCCAGTTTCTCTGAACCAATGGCAGTGAATAGTAAAGTAACCGACATAATATATCAAATCTATATACCAAGTCTATCAGGTCTAAGTTAACTGTGAAGTAAAATCACGGGTATCAGATACATATCTCATATAACAGCATTTGGATTACCATTTATTACATCCCAGTGCTTTGAAACACCTAGAGGAATATTAGCACTAACAGTGGTCCCTAAATGATCTCTCACCAGTATTTTATTACTAAAATGGTTTTCAAAGCTGATTTTTGCTGCAGAGAAGTCAGTTACATTATTCTACCTTTTCACCAAGGCTTCCAGATGGGCCAGCTTCTCCAGGTAAGCCAGCTGATCCCTGTACAAAGAGAAAGTGTGTTGTTATTAGCACAATGTACTACAGTGGTTCATGGCTGACAGCTCTCCAGCAACAGAGCATGGCACATTTCTTCATCCCAGAGAACCCTCAGGCTATCTGTGTAAGTGCACCTATGGGAAAGTGAGGGCTGCACAATTTGGCCTGCCTTACGATCCAAGCAGAAGGATCACTGCATCCAGACACACCAACATGGCTAGTGCTAGAAAAGAAATTACATCAGCTTAATCACAATACTAAGCTACCCACCTGAGATCTGCCCCTGAGCTCAGTCTTGCACTGCTAGAAGCTTTACAGACATACAGCTAAAGATGATAATCACTCTGCTAGTGCTTCAATCTGACCACAAATTTCAGGGGGAATAAATACAGTGGAACAAAGTAAAATCCAGTCAAAACAAAAATTATATTGGCTCAGGTATTGTCAGAATTTTCCCTTCAGAGTTGTAGCCTCAAATGCCTTTTCAGTCATTCAAAATGAAATAATTCTCTCCTGAGGCTCTCCCACAAATCTCCACTGGATAGAACAAGTACCACCATGTGGGATGGGAAACATGAGAGGAAGTACTTTTAAAAAGCTTATTCCCAGTGCTTGCAATACCTAATTTATTATGAAACCTAAAAGAAAAAGAAATTATAGTGCAAGGTCCCAAGTGAAAAAAGTACGATACATTGAGACTGAAGTAAAAGCACTAAGTTCCCACAGTACATTGCATGACTGCTCTTGAAACAGCAAAAATGTGGAAGGTCCTAGTACTGACATAATACACAACTGCACTGTGCCTAAAACACTTTAAAAAGCAAAAATGAAATACCAGTTCACACATTGGCATTGCTACCTCTATGTGTAAGAAGAAATTCGCTTAAGTAGCACCACACTGGCACTTAAGTGTGGGGGTTTTTTAATAAAAAAGCATTACTTTAAAAAAAATGTAGCTTTTATCTGTACGATTTGAATACAGTTCAGTCAGAAGTACTTTAACAGAACAGATGCAAAGCAACTAAGGTTTTACGGATACTTGTTTTCTTGGACTGCTAGCTACTCCGAAAATCCCATAGTTTAAATATATTACAATGAGCCATCGATACAGCTGCATTGAGGCTGACAATACTGTCACAAATTACTTGCTGGAAGGAACTAAAGAGATAAATAGGCATCTCTGTGGCTGCTGGACTGATAGATTACGTGTGGGAACCTGTGTATTATATGTCAGAATTGTGATGTCTCTTGGCTTGGCAGCAGTCAAAGACTGGTTCTGGTGATACTGGCACCAAGGCAATGGCCCAGATGTCACTGGCAGGAATGAGGGACTTTCATAATGAACTCTGAGAACGAGAGCTACCACTGCTACCAGTCACAGCCAACAGTGGGCCTCAGTGCCAGGCAGAAATCTGTGAGACAAAGAATTACCCTGTAATCTTGTTTATCAAGATAAGAGGTATGGTTTCAAAATGCTAAATTGATTCTCTTATTCCAGAAAGGACAGAAGACATAACCAGAGCCAAGGTGAAACTTAGACCTATTCTCTTTCCACAGAGGCACTCCTGATCTCCCAGCCAATGGCACAACTGTTCACTGGACTGAAGATGCTGATCAGAAAGATGGGGAGTTGTCGCTTGCACCAGCAGTGAACCATTTACAACACAGCTTCTGATCAAGTCCTCTTTTCAATTTAAAAGTACTGTCTTCCTGACTTGGTTGCTCTGGGCTGAAAGAGCAGGAATGACTGGGAAGTAGTGACTGTGAATGTGCTGTTGTATCACCTAGCTCATTAGGGCTAGTCTATGACACCCTCCAGAGCGAGCACAAAGGCTGGCTATTAAATAGAAAGTTTCCTACACACTGGCTATTCCTCAAAAGAAAGTAGTTTAGTAAAGAAAATTTACAGAAAAAAACCCCAAACATGAAGAAGGTAGATTTTCATCAATACAAATGATGTAAAAGAAACTTGGCATAACTGGAATTGGATATGTATGGAAAGAAAAAAAATAGTCATGATGATAAGTGAAGTCAGTGAAATGCTTCAAGACTTCAAGAGGTATGAAGGGGAAAAAAGTTCATGACAGGTTAACTAAATGCTCTTCCACCACTCCATTCAAAACAGAGGGAAGTGTATGAGACTGAGAAAAAGATAGGGCAGGTATTTACAGAGGCAAGAAAGGAAAAAAGCTTACTTAGGAATACCATTTTGGTCCTTTAAACACTTACTAGCATTCAGTGAAAGTGCAAAAAGAGAGCAAAACATCTTGTTTCATCAACATATTAGCCATAAAGTGATGTTTTCCCTACAGACTTTCCGTAAGGTCATGTGGCTCTTTAAATCCCAGGTTTGGATTGGCTTATTATAAAGACCAGCCACTAAGACTACATTGAGATTTCAACTGTCTCTCCTTCTTATGTAAGAGAATGAATACAGTCCACAGCAGATTTGTTGAATCAGTGTCTTCCAGCATCCCTTCAATCCCTTGGGGAGCAGTGGTGGATTTAAAACATAAAACTGAACGCATTAGTAAACAGAAAAGTGAGGCAAAAACCACTGAAGCACCTTATTAAAAAAATACTCATCAAATTTACAAGGATTTGTGTAAAAGTATCTAGTGACAATAACAGCATAATAATAGCATTTTAGAAACCTTCCTGACAGGAGCATTTTGTGGAAAATGAATCAGAGACCAGATTTCACAACTAACACATGCCTGAGAAAGACAAAACCATCTTGCCAGGGCATATGCTCTGTGTTAGAAACTGGACTGTAGTTGAATAATTGAAAACACATTGTACACTTAATGCAAACCAAAGTATGGAGTAATCCATTGAAAAAGCTGGTAGGGAGAAATAAATATTCAGCTGGTTCCAAACATCCCTGTGGAAGCAGTTACCTGCCAGGTTGTATGTTAACATATTCTTCCATCGTAATTGAAAATTATCCAATCCAATGTTATTTCATTTACAGTTCAGCATTTTCAAACATTTTTATTCAACATTTATTTAATGAGATGACATAAGTAAATTTAAATATTATCTTGCCACACTAATATTTTTCTATTAACTTATTTTGCAATTTGAAATTATTGCCATTAAATTTATCCTGAATCTGTGCTGAATCACTTCACTTCAAATCCAGCATTTAGCAATATTGTAATCTCTGTCTGCTCATTAAGATTCACACTTAAGCATTTCTTTAAGAGTCCATTGGCTTTATACTTCAAGAAGGAATTCATACATTTTGGCACAGTACTCAAAAAAATCAAAATGAGGCAACATTTAAGTTTGATTTTAACAGATCAAAATCTACTTGAAGATCCTGGCCAATTATCTATCTTAAAAAGACAACAAGGCTGATGGACAGAAGGAGGAAGAGTGGATGCTCTAACAGCCAGTTTCTACTTTTTCATACCCAGCTCATGGATTAAAAAATACCTCTACAACTCCTAAAATTACAAAGAATGAAGTTTTAAGAAATAAGAATTAACCTAAGCTCTGCTTTGCTAGCCAGACTTAATGGCATTAACAAATATTTTTTAAAATAAATCCATCTGAACCTGGGTATCGTAAGACACAAACACTGGATCTGTTCACACATGCCTCTAACAGATGTGACCCAGATCAGGCCTGCAAAACAAGTAAGAGAAAAGCATAATGCAAGGTTTACACTGCCTGCCATTTGAAAACAGAAAAGTGAAGCAAAAAACCCTGGTATTTGAGCTTCAGAGCAACTGCAGTAGAACAAAAGGCAGCTGATCTGTGAGAAAGGAAGAGTTATGGACAGTCAATACCTGCCACGGAATCCAAACCCCTGCTAGTCAAGGATTTTTCATTGACCTTGTATAAAATCAGTGGGTTTTTTTGTCTGAACCACAGACAGGCTTTTAAAACCAACTTCTTTCACCAGAGCCTTTGCATACATCACTTATTACTCTACCAGTTGCAGATAGGAACTGAATGGAGCAGCTCTTAATATTCTGCCCTTAGACATAAGAGTAACCTGAAGTTTTGATGAAAGTTTGTCTCCAGACCACTGGGACAGCTGAATAAAACTAACCCACAAAGAAACCAGGAAAATCATCCTGAAAATGGCATCTCAGTACAGTCTAGTCTCATCGAAGTCATCTTCCAGACTAAGTCTTTTTTTTAATGCCATACAAGACCTGGATGCACACTGCAAAAAAGAAAGCTTTGGCTTGTATCAATTACCTTTAATTTTTTAAAAAATTTTTTTAATTATTGAAGTGGTTAAAAAAGTTTTTCATCTTTGAAAAACAGTACAGAACAGGATCAATTTTGAAGGGTATATTTTCTCATAGAAAGGAGAAACTCTAGTAATCTGGGTTATCTGAAAGGTCAAATAAGAATATAAAGTCATGCCAGATTACAATTTACTGCCTGTTCAATTACTGAATTAGTTCATTTTAAATCCCTTAGTGACTAACATTACATCTGCTCTCTAATGGCACTTTAGTTGGAATTATCAAAATGCAAGAGTAGATTAGAAAATGGCCCCATGTTAGACCTTGGCAGGCGAGTAGCTCTTGTCTGACAGCTGTGCACACTGGTGCATGTGTGCCACATAGCGATATTGGCTTTTGGTTGTGTCAATTCAAGCTGGTGGTTCCGCCTCTAAACTTCAGAAACTATTTCCCACCTCATAACCACAGCACTAAAAATGTTATGAAGTGACCATGGAATCTGGAGCTGGAATTATGCTGGAAAGCATGATATTGACAAGGCAGATACTATTTTCTTCTACTTGACACTGAGATCTGCCCATCTGTTTCACTGGCATTTTCTCCCTGTTGAGAAAGTTACTCAGTAATCAACCAGAGGTGGTAATCTGAGTGAAAATCTATGATTTGCTACTGCTAGTGAAGGACGTGAATCAAAGCAAAGATGCACCATATTTGTACCTTGCAGCTGATATTTCACTCAATCCTTTAAAGGACTCAAAAATTCAACTGCCTGAATATTTGAAAGGCAAAATGTATTGGCACCATCACTAAATCTACAGCCGTTTAAAGAAAGAAATAAATGAGTTAAATCTTGCTTTTAGTAACACCAGTGTAAGGTAGGGTAATTTTGTTCGATAGCACTATGCAGAGAAATGCTTGCTGATGAAGTGGCAGCAGGATGTGCTCACTGGCAAAACCTTAAAGTTAAATTTAAAAAGACAACAAGGTTGATAGGAGGAGGAAGAGTAGATGCTCTAACAACCAGCTTCTACAGATGCCATGTACAGGTACTATTCCTCTAAGCTGAAACTAGATGATGAAGAGCACTACTAGCAAATAATCCTTCAAGAAAAATGAGCAACACCTTGATAAAGCTAACCTCCATATATTGTAACCTCTTTCCCCACTCTTCTCAAGAGAAAAACTGGCAGGAATTATAGTATATCAGGTCATCTAGGGTAAAAACAAGAAGCACAGCATAGACAGAGTATCATTGTTACCATTCACTGTTAAGTCCTTCATAGAATTTACACTAATCTCTATCCCGCTGGTTTCTGAAAGCAGCTAAACTAGTTCCTTCTTCAGAAGCCCTTGGCAATGCCCCATGCATTCAGCAGTCTTTGAAAAAAATTGGCTTTCCTCAATTGATTTATCGTTTGGCCTATATCCCCAAAGCCTAGACTTTTCATGATAATTCAAAGAACCCCTTCTGTTGAGCACCCTGAAAACATCAGTTAAAGCTCACTTAATCTTTTCTTCACGCAGAAGGAATTGCAGTTTCCATTGTCCTGAATTATGCGTCCCTAGTGCCTAATCCAGCTAATTTTTTTCTCTCCAGGAGACGCAGTAACTGCTTTACGGTAATTCTTCTCAAAAACTACTCAGCTCCCAAGCACATGGCTTGACTGCAGCATTTTCTTGCTGTTCACAGACTCTCAGAGACTGACCATTTGCAGCCTGCTCTGGAGCTTCCACTGACAGCCTGAAAATCACTGTTTTCTTTGCTGAACTGTAATTTTTTTATTTTTTTTTTTCAGGGGAAAGCACTTTTCATTTCAGCTTGATTTCCTCCTGTTGTTTTAAAAACTATTTGCAACCAGACAAACTTGCTGAAATGTAATTTTTGAAGATTATTTTTCCAGGATTTGTGGTAATGAACTCTGCTTATCTCAGTTTGTCCTTTTAACAGCAGTTGCACATGTTGCAGCTGACAGTTCTATCCATTTACTCTGTCTTGGTATAAATGTCAGTGACTTCTAATTCAGAAGTGTATGGACCATGGGCTGAATTTCTGTAATGGAGGTGGTGAGGAGAAATAGGAATTAACTTGCACTTAGTTAATGAGAGTGGCACAGTCTAGGTAAACACTAGTATTATCAAGCACTAAAACGATCCTGGTAAACAACTGTTTCAAGTTCAGATGAGCTAAATTTTGTGTCATAAAAGCTGAGCAATAAATCATTTTCTTAAATCATTCCTGATGTTGTAACAGACAGATCATTTATATGAGATGCTTGAAGTTTTTTTCAAATATTTGCTATCCATCACCGGACAGCATCTTAGATAAGTACACAAAATCCAGTTGCACATGACAGCAAAATGAGATTTGCATCCCCCAAAACGTAAAGAGAATTTTCACAGTAGCTTCAGTAGCTGAAGGGGTTGTTTCTTTTGGCATGACTTCCAAAAGATTTTGTCTCATCAGCAGTGTACATCTGCTCTGCCTGCTGATCCCTTACTTCTCACTGTCTTAACCAATTGAACCTGATGGTCCTGCAGTTAAATGAAGATTTTGCAGCAAAGAGTAGCTCCTGGATTCTACAGCAGCTCTGGGCTCTGCTGAGCCAAGAAACCCCACCTGAACCTGCACCCCTTCCCCTTTAAAGAAATACAACATATGCTGTAGCCAGAGAAATAGTTTTTGTTGTAGGACTCAGCTAAGAAATAGTGTCTGAGGTCTGACTTCAGACACAGTCCTGATCTAGTATTAAATGTGTGTCATTTAAGCTTATGAGCACTGTGAACATTTTATAAATTTAGTCTACTCTGTTTCCACAGTGGACAAGCATCCAGAAATACTTTGGCAGAAGTGTGCTCTGAAGAATCACCAGCTTCGTGTGACCTAAGAAATGTTGGGTGGTGTGGCTTCTAGTCTACTGACAAAGCTGTATTTCAGGACATATTCCAAGTTAGTAGACTGAATAACCAAGTATTATGGTCCAATCTCCTGCTGTTGAAACTTGCCTGTTCGTGCAGAGTTGCCATCTGTATTTTTCTAAGCAGATATTAAGCAGGACTTGACCTGGGAAAGCTGCTACAGAAAAGAAATAACTATTTTGGCACCTCAAAGAGCAGTGGCAGGTGTATTAGTGAAAGCCAGGAGATGAATGAAAGCCAGGAAAAGTAAGAAAATTGAAAGAAGGCAACACTTTGGTATCAATAGCAGACATGCACATGTGCTTCATGGCAAAATTTGCTAAGAATTCAGCATTTACAGGATTTATTATTGCAAAATTTCTTCTTTGGACAGATTATTCAGGTAAGTTATCTTACGGAAAACTGGAATGCTGTGATGGATTGCCCATTGCTAAAGAACGGTGTTGTATACTTTAACCATAGCCTTAAAAGTATGCATTATATTCTCTAATTTGAAAAACTCTGTCAATAAAGATAATGAAAAAACAGCAAACCATAGACAAGACAAAAAGAGGGGTTGATGAAGTGGTGTCACAGAAGGGAAAACACACACACACAGAATTTTATTAGATATTGGACTTACCATGAACCTTTTAATAATTTCTTTTTCCCTTTCATTTTACTCTTAAAGTCACTGTACTGTAATTGTTTAGTCCTGTTTGTACAATTCCTCCTTGTATTTATTGTCACCAGGCATTTGGTAAAACAAAATTCACAAGGGATCAGAAAGGACAGATCCCTTACTCCATACCTTCTTCTTGACATGCTCGTCTCAAAATCTGTCCCAGCACTTGCTAGCACTTGTACTTAGTTCTTCTACTTTGTCTTCTGTTTTTCAAACTTTTTTTGGTTTATTTATTTGTTTTGTGTGTGGTATGTTTGATTCCAGAGATGTCCTGGAGTCATCACTCACATCACCAGAGCAAATACCGAAAAACGGGGAGCGGATTTATCTGTGAGTTAATAAATTTGCACTCTATCTGCGTGCCAAGGGAAAGAGAAATTACTTGTTACAAACAGAAGCTGGTGAGAAGCTAGAAGTAAAACCTGCATCCAAAGCACACAGAAGTGAATATTTTGTGTCAGGACTCACATCTGGAAAAGCATTTTCTGCATACGACACAAACCATCCTCTTCCTGCTAGTACTTTTCAATTTTTTTTTTAGAAAAACTTAATTATTACAGATGTCAGTGGTAAATAAAGTGAAGGAAAGGACTTTTGAAAGGTCTGAGTGTGCTTGAAAGACTGTCTCCTGCTCTTGGTGTTTCACCATTGGCCTTAATGACAAGATAATATATATTATTCACCTAAAGACTATGTAGTGCACACTAGTCCTCTGCTGCCAGATAATACAAAGGTAACATATCAGGATCAAAGGCCTATGAAGCTCATTTGATTAAAATACACGTACAGAAAGCAGAAGGCATTCCAGAATCCACAGGTAAAAATGAAGAATATTTATCAATAACTTAGAAACTACTTCAGTTTTCAGGTATTGCATGTCACCCTGTATCACATGCAAATTCTCCAAATACTGAGTATGGGAAATGGTAATTAATGGGCCATACTTACGTTTCTTTATAACACTGTAACAAGGCTGCAACATCCCACTCTTCAGCACAGCAATTATTTTGTTATTTTATTCCTGCATCTTGACCCTGACTACAGTTTGGTAGCTGGTATGGTTATTTTATTTGTCATCACTGCAACATATAATCACTGACTATGTCTTTGAGCCAGTAATTATTTCATAGAATGGAGCTCTTCTAGTGGTGAAAGACAATGTTCATACAAAATATCTGAGTTGTGGAAAATTTTTGCACTGAATTCAGGTTCACTGAGGAGCAAAAAAAATTCCATATCAAATCCAGAAACTTCAGGTTAAGTAACTAGCTGTTTTATATGCTATTATTAATGTAGCAACTTAAGATTGAGTTTAGAGTTGTCCTTTATTAAGGATTTCAGTGCATCTGACACTGTACAACATGGTAAATGCTATGACCTTTCTCAAACATGTTACAGGCCAAAAAAAAATGGAATTCCCATGAAATAAAAGCTTCGTCTTTCGCAGTACTGGGCAGGGGTGGGGAAAGCAACTGACATGTTGCCAGGGAAACCCTGGTTGCATGGACAGGAGATTGTATTACTGTGTCCTAGTACAGAGTCTTTTCTGCATCTCGCTACAAAAGCAAGGCAGTGTCATGGTGCCCCACTGCTCTCGATGACACACTCATTCTCCAGTACTCACCTGTGTTCGCCCCAATCATCTGGCAACATAAACCCCCCCAGATTTTCCAAATGCTAACACAAGGAAATCAACCTATGCTTTACAGCTCTGATTACAACCTAACAAAATGAAGGTTTTGCTATCCATAAACGACTGCACAAAGCTATGGATCAAGTGGCTGCTGAGTATATTCACTACATTTAGAGACATACTGGATGACTTCTGAGGGGACCTTATGGCATGTCAGGGCACTACTGGTACCTGTCTAAGCAGATACTTTTAATTGACTGAGTCCAGCTTCTCAGTCCCCTTCCCCAGAGCACAATCTTCAGAAGTGCAGAGGATCTGGACTTACAGGCAGTTTGTAAAATTTGAGCAGTAACCAACCATTTGATGAGCTGCCTGGGGTACATCTGCTTGGTATTTTGCAGACAATGGTGAGCTCGCTCTGACTACCAACTAAGTTGAACAGCATTTATGAGTAGTAAAGCACTAAGCCCAAATCAGTGCATAGTATCTCTCCTCAGCAGACATTAACTCAAGAGATTAGAACACAAGTAAATTGATTCTAGGAACATTTGGGTAACTCAAGCACGGGCCAACAAGCTCACATCTGCTCATAAATCCCAGACAAAAGTTAAAAATTCAAAAAGGCAAGGGATGAAATTAAGTAGAGAGAATTTTGAAGCGGTATGTTTAAGTGACAATGATCAACTAAAAAAACACCTCCAGTGGAAGAACTGAGAAAGATAAGGCCTTTAGAAAAAGAAGATCTGTGGATCACAAACTGAATAACAACATACTACTGTAAAAATGAGCACATATATGCAAGAAGTATGCATCTAAGAAGCAATTTTTCTTTCTCTCAGTACTCTGAACAGTTTGGGCAGTAAGCCAGAGCCATAGATGTTTAGATGAACTGGAATCAGACTATGGGGGAGCTAGAATGTGACTTACATTATCCAGGAAACATGAAAGCCTAATTGAATTGGGACCATTAAGCCTGAAAAGAAAGAAACAAAGGAGGCGGCACACAATAACAACCATCATATGTAAAGTGCTGTTTCCAGCAGAAGGGAATCAGGTTACACAACTGGAAAAACTTATCAAAAATGGAGAAGCCCTGGTCTGCCTGCAGGTCACAGAGCCTTCTTTCTTGGAGCTTTTTAATAACTGTCTAGCCAAATATTTGTCAGTAATGATATCAAGATAACTGATCCTGCTTAGGCAGTAGAGGATGGACTATGGACCTCAAGGTCACCTTGAGCTCTGTGATTTTATGGAGGGTAGGTAGAACAAGTCTGCAAAATACATATCAGGCTAAATGTAGCCTCTCAAAAGATTTAACTGGAAAAGAATTACTCGTTCACTTAGGCAAACGTGCCTTGGAAAATCCCTACAACCACCTGCATTGTTCACATATTAGGAAAAAAGCAGAATTAATTCAAGAAAACGTTTAAAATGGAAAATTTCTTTAAATAGTATGATTCTGAAAAAATGACAAAGGCATAACTCCCATACTACAGCTTCAAAGACAGGCAAACTTCATCAAACTTCCTGGAACAAATTATTCGTTCACTCTCAAATAAACACAGAATTAAAAATCAAACTAGAAAGAGAATTCAAGCTTACTGCTACACCATTTTTTCCAAGGTTTCCTTGATCTCCTTGTTCTCCCTGTTAAATATAGAAAACAGATTAAGTAGTTCATTAGAAAAGTAATTTCTTTCATATGTGTATATCCAAGTCCTCTATTTTCCTAGGAACTTCTTTATTTTCTAAGTTACATCTGCCAATTAAAACTTTAAAAACTAAAATTAAGCAACCAATACAAAATTTATTTTGTCAGTGGCTAATTTTGATTCTGTAAAATGACGTCCTTATGTATTCAGGACTTGTCCACAAAAACGTAAACTATGTATTAAGTGCTCACTAAATACATTAAGTCAGCAAATACTATAAATGAACTTTTTATTTATATCTTCCTTTCAGCAAATTACCTTCACTATTTCACGACTGTTTCAAAGCTAAATGTTGCCTGTGCACACTATTAATAACAGTAATTCTGTTATGAAATATTAGGAAAATTGACATGTGAATGACATTTGAATAAGCTTCTCCTCCTCCCCCAAAATCTCGAAACTGTTATTCAGTATGAGACTAATTCTGTTCTCTTTAATAATGCTTCAAGTCATGTTCTATAACTGGAACATTTTTCTATGTTTTTTACAAGTTGAAGCTGGGTGTATATGCACTATTAATTATCTGGCCATGACTATAATCTCAGTTATTTAATAACTGACAAGCAACTATTTGCATACTGTCTACACAGATTGCAGCTCAGCACTGAGCAATTCTGCTGCCACAAGCTCCTCTTTCAAACTCCAGCACTTCACCTCATCCCCACTCACACCCCCAAAATCCTGTCAGTGTAAGAACTGCCCTGAGTACCCCTGAGTTGCCCCCAGGCCCAGGCACCCTCACATGCCCAGGCAGTTAGATTTCATTTCAGCAGGCACACTCTTTGTTCACATAGCCCTGTCTCCTAGAGCTGCACAACTTCCTTCTTTTCCAAAGTGGGATCTTGCAAGAAAGCAGAATTACCAGAATGATATACACTGATATTATATGGAAATGTGTACTCATATCCTTTCACTGGCATGCTGCAGTATATAGCAGTGTAAAACTGTACACAGCTGACCCTCCAAATATATTCTACTTCATACATAAAACCATCACTTACCTTTAAACCTTCTGGTCCAGGATCACCTATATACCCTTTCTGTCCTGGTTTTCCCTAAAATAAGGATTAGAATAAAATATTGTAAGTATTTTATTTTAAAAAGATAATTTCATCCCTATTTCTGTATTTATCAAAATATGGACACTTAAAAACGTAAATTTTAGTAATATTTAATATTGAAGTTTGAAGTAAGTGTATTTATAAATCTATATCTGAAAATACACTGTTAAATATTACATTGAATACCAGAACAGTAAGCAGAATCTGTATTAAGTCTTACAGCAGTTAACACTGAGGAAAAACTATCACAGTCCAAGATTGAAATGTATCTCAATTTCACTTTGAAAAAACATTAAGGAGACAAGAAAAAAGGCAAGGCCATGTTCTCTCCTGCTAATTCCAGCAGCACAGGGAGTCACACTAACAGAATTTGACATTTAGACTTCAAGGACTGGTGCCATAACTGTCCTTCTTTAACAAGACAAAATCAGCTCTAATACCCTTTCCTCTTTATTCAGAAAATTGGTGATGAATTTAAGCGTCATCTCTCTCCACTAGCATTTTGCTGCTGAGAGTTCTTGTTGCTATGATACTGTGTTAATAACATATTGTTAGCTGGAAGAAATACAGCAACATCAATCAGAGCAGGAGGCCACAAAGTGACAAGATCTTCCAAGCATTTTATAACATTCCTCCCTCTATTGTCACTCCTACAAACCCACAAAGGCATACAAACCAGAACGCTTTCCCTCTTAATTTTCAACTAGATGTTTATAATGTAATTATGTCTCCCTCTCAGCAGGTTGTTTTCCCTCCAGGTGTACTTTGCTTCCTCTACAACACAAAGCATAGCCTAACCCTTTGGTTATCTGGACAGCACAGCCCTATCTAGACAAGCTTTCCCCATCTGCTCTGAGGAAAAGGCCCAAGCCCAGAAGAAAAGTTCCAATGGACTGGATCTAGCTCTTGAGCAAGTTCCTAATGAGATCACTGAAGGCTGACAACTGGAGAAAGCAAATTAATTCAACATTTTAATGATTCAGTATCAAAAAGGTGCATATTGCTGCTAAAAGGAAATTATCTCTGCTGTTCCACCAAACTGAATAATTGCAATCACCAGAGCCTATAATGAGATCTTTCTGTTCCACATCAGCTGCCCCGAGACAAGAGCAACTAAAGCAACAGGTAATAAACAGGTTTCTTAAAAAAAGATGGCATTTTTTCATTTGGCTCTTTTGCTTCAGCTGCTCTGTGCCTGTCTTTCAGAGCATAATGTCTGTGTTAGTTTCTGGGCATCTAAGAAATTCTCTATATGGCTTAAAACCATATTATCTTAGCAGGTTCCATGACTTCTCATATTAATCCCTTTCTATCTCTCTCATTCTCTCTGCCTACCGGAGAGTGATTTCATTTTGCCCAGCAAGTTCCAACAAATAAAAACTCTTTAGGAACATATTTTTGTTTTTGCCAATGGATTAAAACATGGCAGATCCAGGAATGCAGGGTGAAAAGACCACAAAGAGAAGTCCTGAGAGATCAAGACAGAAAAGCAAGTCATGTCTTTCCACAAGGCTTAATAAAGAGCGAGTGATACGCTTCTGCAGGTTACTACATGTTGTTTAACTACTTTGCTGTAAAGAACCTTAAGGTCTTTCTAGACAGCAAGACTACAACAAAAATTTTTCAAGTGAAATTCATTGAAAGAAAACTAGTGGCCACTATTAACTACCTCAATAACTTCAGTCCTATGAGAACTGAATTGGAGTTACAGCTTGTAAAGATTTCTTGGCTCGTTCCCCATTTATGTACTAGCTATGAAGGACACACAACAGATGGAAGTTGATCAGAAAATGGAACAAGTGGATTTAACTGGTAAAGTAATTTGAAACACAGAGATTTGGCTTTAAACAGAAATACAATACATTTATATATGGAGGAAAAGCCACTGACAGAAGATTCAACTAGAGATAGCTGCTTTTCTGCTTGCAAACCCCTGAGAAAATTACTCTTCCAAGGCAGGGTAACCACAAAGGAAATGTCTGTTTCCTAAAATATTAGCTGAAAGCTCTAGCCTTCCCTTTCAGGAAACAGCAACCACCTGCTCTTCCTTTCCCTTCACAGTGGGTAGGTACAGGTGTGTATATATTAATATAAATCTCTCTTACGATAGCTCTATTTCCATCCTTCCATAAGCTCCTCACAAGCCTTGAGCCCACAGGAAGGGACTTTCAGAAAATACTGCCCTGGAGGAATAGGGCAGATTTGATAGCATTTTCCACCATCTTCAGGAGAAACTGCTCATCTTAAGACTATATGAATTCCAGCTTTTCTTTAACACATGTAGCTCAGAAAGGAATCAACTCGCAACAGTTCCTTTTTATCACAGAATCAGAGAATACGCCAAGTTGGAAGGGACCCACAAGGGTCCCTTCAAGTTCAACCCTCAGCCCTGCACAGAACCATCCTCAAGAGTCACACCAGGTGCCCCAGGGGATCATCCAATCATTCCATGAGCTCTCTCAGCCTTGGTGCTCTGACCATGGCCCTGTGGAGCCTGTTCAGTGCCCAACCACACTCTGGGGAAAGAAACTTTTTCTCATGTCTAACCTAAACCTCCCCTGAGACAACTTCAGGCTATTTCCTCAGGTCCTGTCACTGGTCACCACAGAGAAGAGATCGGTGTCTGCCCCTCTTCTTCCTCTCATGAGAAAGCTGCAGACTTCCACTCAGGTCTCTGTTCAGGTTCTGGTTTGAAACAATCTCCAGTCTTCTAAAGTAACTTTCTGCTCCAGCAATGAAGATACAAAAAAACCTCATAAAATGTACCAGTGCTTGCAGGGACTGCGCTGAGCTACACTGACAAGCTAGAGTTAATATTTGGATAGCCTTAGAAAGATAATTGGGAGGAAACTGAATAAACATAGCCACTTCTTTGATGTGGCATCTACTGCATTTTCACAGGAGGAATAAACAAATACTAAAAAAAAAAAAATCAGTTGTGTTTTTTTTTTTTTTAATGTAGAAGGATTAATTTAAGAGAATGTAAGTATTTGACTTTGGAATAGAATGGGTGGGAAGGTTGGGAAGGAATGAATTAAATTTCAAATTATGTGATCAGATTCATTTTGAAAACCTCTTCCAAAGTTCAAACAGACTGTGGAACTGATATATATCCTGAGTAAGCAGAGCAGCATCCTCAATTTTGTCTCCAGTTGTTTTTGACACATTGGAATTCTTTTTCAAACTGGGACCTGAGAACCAGGGTGAAGGTTCATATTCATTTCTGTTCATCATCCATTGCAGAGAATGATCTATTTTGATGGCAGCACTGGTCAGGTGGGTCCCAGGGGTTTTTGGTCTTTTGCATGTTTTTTAAAGCAAATGTTAGAAACAAGGGCAGGGGAAGAGAGAAAAATGAGGTGGAAATTTATGGCTGTCTGCTTGGTGCATGCCCAAATCTGAACTGGAGGCTGAATACTTTGACCTGAAAACTGCACAGCAGAAGAGATGAGGATTCCAGAAGCTCTAGAAACCTGCTCCATTACTGCTTCATAAAAACAATCAAAGTTGCACAGTATATCACTGACAAGCGTACTGTACCTAGTTTAGACAAACCCTAGAAAAGTCAAAGTAACAGTGGCTGAAAAGAGGACTAATCACGTCTGTAGGGCAGGAAGCAAGGTCACAGCGAGAAAAGCACAGGCAAGATTTTCATATAAAACAGTTAGACATTAGGAAAAAAGTCTGTAAAACAGACTGAAGCAGATTGATGAGGAGATTGAAGAATCCTCAACTCCTGGAGGCTGCAAAACACAATTAAACAAATCTGTCAGCTAAAGACATAGCTGACAGCTGATGGTGCCTTGGGCCATGCATGGCCAGACCACCTCTTCAAGTCTCTCTCAGAGACCTCTTCTGACCCCATGGCTATTTAATTAGTGCAGTGACACAATTCTGATAGTGTTTACTTTCAGATGTAGCATTCACTCTGTTATACTCCTTTCATGGAAATTGGAAACAAAGCCCATGTACATCAAATGAATGTCAAATGGCAATTAAGCACACATAATTTATAAAGAAAGATGTGTTCAGCAGCTTATTGACTAGCCCTGGTAAACTATGTCAGATTTAACAACTTCATGATTGTGACTCTCTTTCCAGTGTAACCACGCAGTCCATGTTACATGTGGGAGTGAGGAAGCAAGGACAAGCAGAGATGGGAGCAGAGTTCAGAGAAGCAGCCAACAAGTTGGCCTGGAGCTGTGAAACAGCTGGAGCCAACAGAAGCTGAAGAATCCAGGCAAAAGCAGATGGGCCCCTGGATGAGGAGTAAAAAACAGGCAGGGCTCCCCATGAAGCAAAATTCCCTTTTCCCCTACCTCTCATTTCAGGAAGGGATGTTAGCCAGCAACCTACTAAAAAACATCAGGAGACAGCAACCCTGGGGCCCACCTCAGATCCACATACTCGTCTCTCAACAATTTGCTATGTGAGAGAGAAATCAGAGAGCCATAAGACATGCCAACGGTGTGCACATCTCCCATTGAGAGAAATAAAAAACAAAATAATTCAGGTCAAAGTGACCCAAAATAGATTAAAAACATTTCAGTTTGCTAGGTTACACAGAAATTTTTCCTCTTGGGTCACTTTGACACCAGCTGTTGGTGGCCTGTGCATGCCCGGTGACGTATGGGATGTGAGAGTAGGTGTCTTATTGCCCATGAGTCACCCACTACAACATCTTCTTTTCCCATTGCCACAGCACAACATGGGGTTGCTGTCTAGCCATGAAGCCCTGCCCAAGGAGGAGATTCCAAGTATGATGTAGCCAAAATAAAAATTTGAGGCTCTCAGCAGAAGCTCAGGCAGATTCAACTGAATATTGAACTATGTTACAGAGTGTTTTGAAATTCTGTTTAATTTTTTGCATGTTTTCCTCATCTGAAGGAGACTTTTACGGGAAGGTTTTGTGTTTGGATTTTTCACTTGTTTGTTTTGGTTTTGGTTTGTTTGTTTATTTTAACACCTCATCTATGTGACAAATAAACTTTTTAATATTATTTCCAACATAAAGCAAATTCCCAGCTTTACTAGCTAATGAACAAGAAAAATGACCTAGGCATATATTCACTTTAAAAGCAAGAAACAGTGCAAAAGACTTTCTAAAGTTCATGCAAGAAATGGGAAGTCAACCAGAATGAAGACCAAGCCAGCAATTAACACAAATATGCAAATCAAGTAAAGGCAGAAGGCAAAAGTACATTCAATAAACTTAGTCACACTCCTGTAGTCCCTATTGCAGGCCAGCATTCATTTTAGCTTAGAATTTTTCTAAAAATAAGCTTCAAGGTCACCAAAATGCTCTTAGACACTAGTATATTTTTATAAGTAAAAAAGAAATTGGATGTTGGTTTTAAACTTCTATCTTTTAACACATGTCAGCATAAGCAGGATTGTGACATTCCAGTTTTCATTTTTTCACTACCTACCAGGTTTCCGTTAGACTTCTTAAAGCATACCTCCTTTTTATTTCTCCCTGTGAGACAGGTGGGTTGTTCTTCTTCCCCAATTTAAATATTTTGATGTATCAGTTGGTTTCATCTGTCTTAGAGGAGCACCATAAGCAGTTTGTTATTTATCCTCTCCTTTTCAAAAATTTTATTTTGAGGCATAATTTTTTGGATGGAAAACCACTTCTCACTTTATCACAGTCACTTCTCACAGTAAATTTACATTTATATTCCTACTGAAAAATAAGCTGCCTCTAACAAAATCACTTTACTTACTCTTGGGCCAACTCCTCCCACAGGTCCAGCCGATCCCACTTCTCCCTAAAAGAAATCAGGACTTCAGTGATCTTGATGTCAAGTCTAGTTTTAAAAAAAAGAAACTCTGCAGATAACTGTTTTTATTTTATCATTTTAAATTTACTTTATATGTGTTTGTATGAGTCCAAGTCTGATAGAAACACTGTAAGACAGACAAATTCATTAGCCAGAAAGCCAAGACCTAAGTAGATGCAACAAGAAGGGCTGTGAAACAGTAGGTATACCTACCATGACAGCAATATTTTCACAATTTTGAGCAGGTAGAGACTCTGCAGTGATGGGCCAACCTCTGTCTGCCCTGCAGTTACTCTGTTGTAGCAACATTTGAAACTAATGGCTATAAAAGTAGTGAGAACATTTCTGCTTTTCTCCCTCCATGTTGCTATGGCATTTTGCCAAGGTTTAACCCCAATCTTTTCTCAAGGATGGAGGGAGCCTGGGGGTCAGGCTTGTCAGGTGTGTAAGAGGAGAAATGAGACACTGTGCCTCTGCTGTGCAGTGCACTGATATAGATAAGAACAATGTGGAACTGAAGAGTTAACTCTTCAGGGTTCACTCATTACATAGTTACAGAATGGACTGGTATCAGTTGTGGTCCACTGTTCCTTCTCAATATGGGAGATTTTCTCCAAGTTTTGGAGGAGGTGGCACACAACTTTTTCAATTACAAGCAACAGGAAACAGGAATTAAGAAATCCTACCTGTTTCCTGGCTTCTAACTAAACAGATCATTTTGCCACTGTTAGCTTTTACTCTCTCAATACCTGTCATGGAAGGCCATAATTTAGGTACTTACAAGTCTAGAGATCTATCCCCAGAATCGCTAATTAAAGAATTCCTAATGTTAATTATTTTTAGCCTATGGGACATAAGCTTTTATTTTTATGATGATGAATTAAGAATACTCAATGAATCTACAAGATGAAGAGCTACCTTTCTCCTCCTTCAGTTAATAGGGGTCTACCTTTTAACTTAAGTGTATCTAGGACACTATAGTTAAGTTGATATATGCTTTCTATCTCCATACTACCCCCCTCACCTACCATCTCCACAGTTTGACTAAATGAACCACATCAAACTCTGGAGATATATTACCTGAGGTTCCACAGAAATAACTAAAATAAACCCCATAATGGATGGACAGCCCTATAAGGCTGCTAAAACCTTTTTGGAACACTTGCCAAAATACAAAATTTTGCATGACAACACTATACACATCTAGCCATTGTTGTCTAACCCTCTTACCCCTCATAACTTTTTCTTTGAAACATAATCTCTTGACTGGATAATATTTTGATCTTACCTCAACTCCTCTGGGGCCTTGCGGCCCTGGAGGCCCTCGGTCACCCAGAAGTCCCTAAACATCAAAAAACCCACAGTGAAAACTTACATCAACAGAGAATCATATTGGTCTAGTTTCTCTACTCTTACAAACCTGGACAAAAATGAAAAACTGAAGAAGCAGGCTTCATTTCTTACCACAGTTCATATGATTTCCCTTAGAAAGCCAGGAGAAGATGAAGAAGAATTTTAATATCTGCTGGAAAACTTTTACCACATAGATTAGCTGAAGCATTTTTCTTTAACGTTGTGAGAAGGAAGAAAATATTGAACTCACAGAAGAACAATTCCTCTCTTTTTAAAGAGTTAAAGCAGGCCATCATATTAAGTTTAAAGCATCATCAATGTCCAGATCTTTGATTTAGGTAGTCTTTAGAATAACATGTGATAACAACATTGCAATGGAAAGAAACTACAAAGTGAATTTAAACTACTAGCTTGTCCAGAACTACATGTGATTTTCAGCCCTTACTTTTCTTTTACAATTATAATCAGCTTCCCAGAGATAAAGCACCTTATCCTATGCCAACTCAGAGTTCTCGTGACTGCTCATACCAACATTTTCAAAACTTTGTTAAAATGACTTTGCAGCTAGCAGTGTGTCAAAAACCTTGGGCATCTCTATTACAGTGATAATAACTGGGAAAAGCACTTGACTGGGCATATAACAAAAAAAAAAATGTGTAAACATATGAATATTCTGGGAAAGCTAAGCTCAACAATATCAGATAAAGCAATAAGAACAAAGAAACTGCCCTTTAGGAGAGATATGATTAGCCTCTGAAGAAAGAAATGGTGGGAAAGTTCCAAGTGTAAGCCTTATTAATTGCATACTAATGAAGCTGAAGTCTAGACAGGAGGTGCAGACATTGGTTCAGTAACAATTTACTCAGCATGCAAAGAGAAAAATGGAACAGGCCACCTCAAGGTTCCAGTTTTCCTCAAAGAACAGACGAGACTGGGAAGGCCTGAGGTGGACTGCTGTTTGACATGCTGCTACAAAAGCGACAGGAGGGCTTTCAGTAGCACTGCGTAAGTAATGATCTTATATAGTCAGTCATGAAAATTTTTTCATTGACAGAACTGTTTATTGACAGAACTTTATTCTAACAGCAAAGCCCTGTAGGAGATACGGTTTTCAGTACAATGTAACTGCACAGTGGAAACGGTAGCAACACTGCCACCGTACACACCCTTCCACTGCACTTAACTGGATCCAGAAAAAAGTCCCAGAGTGTAAACTGAATATTAAGACTAAATGAAATTTCCATCTCCTCTTTGAGGTTTCAGGCAACAAATAGAAAAATGAAGGTAGACATTACACATGTGCCAAAGCGTTTGGCAAAAAACAGGGGAGTCAGCAAATGGGGTATCCTGCATTTCACATATATCAATTCCCAGCTGACCATCCCTCCCAGAAGAGGTGAAACTACTAATAACCACTTCTGTTAAATGTGTTACACAAACAAACATAAGCGAAGAGAGGAAGGAAACTCTCAACTACTTCCATGGCACAACACACATCACTGGAAAAACTACAGTAGTAGTCAGCATATTCTGATCATATTTTCTTCTCATTTTTCTCAGTTAGAGAACATAAATACTTGCAAGAATAACACAGGAAACAAACTAAGTTATTTCAGAGCTTCTTAAAAACATTCTTATTCCCTTTCTTTAAAAAGTGTGTGTTGTTTATTTTTTTTTAATAAGTAGTGGATCAAGATCAAACACCTTCAAAAATACTGTTTTCCAAGCTGAGCAATGTCCTGTAGACCAAATTACATAATAAATCCTTTGAACATTGATTTAGAGAGGTCAGATATGCTGATTACTGCACTAATTTAGGGAAAATTTACAATCCAGAACTTGTACTGACATTTAGAGACAGCTGATCACACTCAACAGGGCTTAAACTTCCCACCGTGAGGCTGAATTTATCTCAGACCAACTGCTAAAAAAAAACCCCTTTCCCTGCTTTCTTGGCTTTTAAAATGGGTATTGCTTCTGAGGAAGTATAAACAAAAACATGAGGAAAATAGCAGCACAGTGAGAACAGTTCTCTAAAAATAAAAGCTGGAGGAAATTTTTTAGAATTGCAATCAACTCAAGACAGCTGGGAATTCCAAAAGCCAAACACTTCCAAAGTTATGCAGCCCTTCTCCCTCAGTACGAGGAGCAGTATAAGAGTTTTTCCAGTTTGGTAATCTTTCTTTTCAAATGTAAGCCATCAGTTCTCCTTGATTAGGACAGGCTGCCTAAGCTTTTTGCCTCTAACACCAAACGTGCTGGAGAGCACTGGCTCTTGCTCAGCTGTGTAATGTCTGTACCGAAGGAACACAGAGTCCGAAACTTTGTAGGCTATCTTTTAGTACTTTTATTTCTAACTCTGTGAAAAGGCAACAAATTGGTAATGTGCGTATCAACCATCAGCCGAATTCTAACAAAACCGCCTTGGATATAATGTGCAACAATACAATCCCAGTGAAGAAACTGGGCAGCAGGGATTAGATCTCAGTTACATCATTCATTTATCACCTTGGACGATTAAATCTGAACTGCAGTTCAAGAACTGTTGTATTTCTCTTCTCCTATTTCCCCTTGACACTGCTTTTATTTAAGTGCTCTGGTAACTCAGAAAAATAGAAGCAACTGCCACCGTAATGGTCAGACCGACTCATTCATATACGGCTGCTAACATTATATGTACATACAAACAAGTTAGCAAAGCAATAAATCGGAACTGAAGAAAAGGGATTATTTCAGACGTTCTCAAGGACGATCCCCTTTGGCATGCAGGCATCGTTACAATCTTCCAGGAACAAGTAAGACCATATCTTTAAACTATTTACTGCTCCCCATCCTACCTTCTCTTGAGCAGTCTGCCACAGAATTTCACAACTCTATTGATGGAAAATATTGCAATTTCCATGTCTGTTTATTCATGGACAACCTTATGTTTTGTTCTTGGACAATTGATATCGTTGGTCTTGCACAGTTCTTTTGCCTCACCAATTTCTGCCTTCTGTTTTACTTAAAGTTCAGAAAAGCACTTCATTTTGGTGCAATAAATAAACTGCCTCTCAGAATACAAGCATGCAAGTGCTCTTTTCTTCATCTAGTCTCACTTGATTGAGTCCTGGAATACAAATGCCCTGAACTGTACTACTTAGATAAAGCCTTCTCATGCTTTGTGCATTAATGAGACACCTTGTCTCATGTGTTCTAGAATTTCACTTTATTGTGCTTTTATTTCAGAGAGATCTGGCAATGTCTTTGGTCTAAGTTTACAGTAGGATTTATTGTTTTAGTCCTTGCATGAATCAATCTGAAATAACAGAAGTGGAACAAATTAGCAAAAAGTGCAGTTTTTTAGATCATCTAAAGACGCTCAGCTTTGTTTCATGTGCAAATTTCATTCCATCATATTTGTGACTATTTATCACAGAAAATACAATGTAAGAATAGTCCCAAGGCTGGCAAGTGAGGAACTGCATCAGTACTTGCCTTTCAACAACAAATAGTCAATCTTTAGGTATTATTCAGCTACCTTCCTCTAGGTTAATTTCTGACTCACCTGCACTTTTTGTATTAGTCTCTACAGTTTCCATTAAAAAAAAAAAAAAACATTTCATATGTGCTTTTATCCAAAGCTTTATTAAAACTCTATACATGTGAATTATTGCCTAGCTGGGTCTAAAATATAGGTCTACTAAAGAACAAAAGCTAAATTATTCTGATAGTCATTTTTTATATCTATTGTTATATCCATAATTTAATTCAGCATGTGAATTTTACCTGCTTTTCATATCTTCAGCTACTATTTCCTTCAAAAACTGTTAAAAGTAGTCTGTAATACTCAGGTGGGACCTGAGTTATACAACGACCTGCATGCATTTGGCACGCATCTTATTTAAATACAGGTGAAACATATGCTACCTTCTAGCTACATAGGATTTGCTCACGCTTATCTTGCCATTACTGTCTTCCACCTAACACAGTAATTACTCTCATGACTGCCTGGACATTCAAATAACTTCCTCATATAAGTACCTATAAGTAAGACTATCTTCACGTAATGCCAGTGTCCACCTCTCATAACCTTTTCCTCAGAGATTTACACTGTTTCCTGTTATTTTGAATAGGTTTTCATATAATCTTACCTTAGGACCTTCAGGGCCATTTAATCCAGGTACACCAATATCTCCTGGAAAACCCTAAAGAAATCATACAGACAAATGATTTGCAGAGTCGGAATGTTTCCAACGTACTTGTTTTGATTCTGTTGATTCATTTAACAAACCTGAATCACAGAAACAAGAAATAAATTTGTTCTACCATCCCAAAAATGTCAAAATTAATTAGGTTTCCTTGAAAGGACTTGGATATGTGACAGATTTTAGGCAGCTTTTGTTAAACCCAATTTAGCAGATGTCAGCATGGATTTAATTTCTCTATGCATAAGACTTTTTATCCACTAAGCAAAGTTTGACATTAAACCATTAGACTGGCTTGGATGGACAACACCACCAAGCAGCCAGCATCAGGTCCTGCACTTATGAATTCAACTATTTTTAAGAAAAGCTTAGAGTGTAGCTGAAGCCCTTTAATCCTTGGCCACACTTTAAGGACGAGATCACTGCAAGATTAAGAAAAGGGTGGGAAGCCTTTTGCCTCCAAATCAGCAGGTGATAATCTAGGTCTGGCTGGCAGTAACTGAAGGTCACCAGCATGTAGCATTATTCAGAACAGGCCTTTGTGAAATAGTGTGTGCTACAGGTCAAGCTGTTGTAACGAAAAAGTAAATATGCACAGAAAATGAATCAACTAAAATTATCACTGTGAAACATCTGGCCAGTAGGCATTGAGTGGGACACCATGAGCATGCCTCCATCTCAGAGGAATTCAGTGCTACAGCTAGATTGCTTTATAAGGAATCAGTGTATTTTAAGGGAAAAAAGTGGTGCAGCTAACTGTTATGCAATACTGTAGTGAGTTAAGTTCCATAAATATCCAAAGAAGATATCTAATCTTTATATTTGCAGAATAAAATAAAGCATCAGTAATTGACCCTTTAGTTAGCACAGTCACCTGCCAAAATAGTATTTTATTTTGGTTTTTAAATAAACCATTAAATGTCATTAAATCTTGACTATCTGAAAACAGCAAGACTGTCACTTCCTCTGAACAAAATATTTATTATCACATCTATGCACAACCACAGTTTAACACTAGAAAAAACAAGATGCCTTCTTCCTTAAGAGAAAATCATTACAGATCAAAACTTACAAACATCCCTATTTGCATGCATACTTTTTTCAATAATAGAAATGAAAGCATCATACATGTTCAGAACAATTTAAAGAACATCTGACAGAGAACTTCCAGCATGAAATTCTCTCTGGCACCGTAATGCAGGCTAATATATGTCATCATTAAAACTTCAAGAGTCACATACTAGGTTCTCTGAGCAAGAAAGAGGTATAAAAAAAAAAATTGCCTCACTAGGTGGGTAATAGTTAACCATACTCTATTCTTCAAAAACAGTTGAGCTTCAAATACAGTAAACATTTCTACTGATTATTCTTAACTAGCTGACATTAATGACCAAAAACTTACTAGAAAGATAAAGATAAATTGTATCAGAGCAAGAAATGTAAAAGCAAATATTATTTTCTCCTCAACTACCATCTGTTTGCTTTCTATAACCAGGCCTTAATGGGATGCAGAAAGACTTAAAAGTAAGGATTTAGATGGGATGCAAATATTTTTAGTCTCATTTATATATTTAAAAAAATAAACTTATAAACCAAAATATTAACCAGAATTATTCTTTATTTTTAAAAAATCAGGTTTAGTACTTGAATACTAATGAGTATTAAAAGCAAACCACTAAAGAGTAAAAACCCTCTGAGTTTTTGAGTAAGTGCAACAACTCTAACACATTTCACAAAACATCACAGTGGTTTCATTTCTTTTTGCCATAAAGCAGCAATTACTAGTAGAGCTGTGCAACAATTCCAACATGCCTCTAGGTGGCACAGAGCATATTATTTTCATGTGACCAAGGCATTGAGACTGATACCTAAAGCACTCACACCACCCTAAATTTCTATATAGGTCATAAGAGGAGCTGGTGGGTTTTTTTTAAAATCCTGACCACCATTATCTACTGGAATACACTGAAGAGTTAGGTCAATTCTTTAGAATTCTCTAACTCATCCTTGCTTAAGTTTAAATTTGCTTATTTACAGATATCAAATAGTTACCAAGGGGTGGGTTATTTTGTACATCTGTAAATCTTTCAGTTTCTAATATGTGAAAAAGTGCAAAATTCTGGCACAGACAATAAACATTCCAGAAAATGAAATGTCAAGAAAAATGTTAATTTACAAAGATTCTTATGCTTTTATAAGGGAATACATAATTTATTTATTTGTATAATTTTTTTATAGAAAGAATTCAGTTAGCACCATGAAATGTAAGTATTGACAAGTATTATCACAGAACAAAAATAGTATTTGGAAACCTTTCCGTGTCAGGCAAAGGATGCAAGTCTTGCATCCCTGTCTTAGGATGCAAGAGGGCTACTGGCCTGAGAGCATCTACACTAGCAATGCATTAAAAAAAAATTAAAATCCTCACAATTATATTTTCTGTGAAGCTTGATTGAGACTTTTCTTCTTGAGCACAACCATGGAGAAAGTGCAGATGCTATGGCAGTATTACAACTCTGTTTCCAAAATGTTCTCACATTACTAACCCATGAAATAAGTGTAATAATCCAGGACACAAACAGCTACTTAAGACAATTCCAGAAAAAGAATGAACCAGAAAGAAGTTCTTAAAACACCTCAGCAATGGCACTTGCCGTTCAGATTCCTAGTAGTGAAGTGGTATACATTTCTATCACTACCTTAATTTGCCAAGAGTTATTCAGCAGCCAGCTCCCAGTGAAGCTACTCCAGATTAAAAATTCATTATTCTTCCGTAAATGAAAGGCAGGAGATTAACATACAGTTTCCAGCTGCAACATCCAGCAGAGACTATTCAAAACAAAACATCACTCAATATTATGACTTCTGCTAAGGAAATGCAAAGTGTAGATTCTTAACTTCCTGTCAGCCAGAAGTTTGGCAGCTCATAGTATACAAATTATTTTCAAAAAATTGCTGCAGATGTGGCCTTTTGCCAGCAAAGCACTTTGGAGTTCACTGTATTTAATCAAATTAGAAGTGACATCAGAAAAATAGCACCAGCTATCTCAACACAAATGTACTTTAACCTCACCATGGAAGCGTTTTTTGTACTGAACATTTAAATATAAAATTAACATATTTATTGCTCTCATTTACCTATATAAGGTTTAATTAACAAAAAATGCAGAGATAATCAGGTTGTTACTACGTTAGTGCATGCCTCAGTGCCCCAGAGATAATCACTCTGAAGAAAATACAGAACACAGGAGGGTCATATGAATGAGCACTGTTTGACATTTAAAAAGTTAAGGTAAATTGAATATTTCTGCAAAATTAATACATATTCATTGAAAAACACGCTCAAGATATGTACTTCTATCAAATAACTTTGGGAAAGAACCAGCTAAAGATTCTATGCAAAAGCACAGAAAGTATAAGCAATTCTACAATGAGAACAGCTCTTCAGATGTATGCCAGAACATGCAGTTAATTCAGCTATTAAGTTGTCTTTATTCCTATATTTCCTTCAAGTCATCCGCATGCAAGTTACTTGATGCAATATTGAAACAGAAGAACTATGTTATCACTACACTCATGGCGTTGTTTGCACAAACTCAAAAAATCATGTGATAAAACACACGTAAAAAAATAAAGTTTTTTGTTCTTAAATGAACAACTCATTGCAGCCAGTGATTCACTTGAAAAATGTGTGCGTTTTTGACTGTTTAGTGTTATTTGAATGCATCCTTCTCCTTTGTAATGCTATTGCCTTGAGCATGAGACATACCAGCTGAATCCCATATGAGTACCTTCCTGAAGGAATAAGCCAACGACCTCAGATCAAAATACTACACAGATGAAAAAAGTTCAATTGAAGATAATGACTAATGCTCTCTCTGCTCCAGATGAAACCTATTTATAATACTCAGAGCACATCTGAAGACACATCTGAAGAAAACTATCACCCTTATTTTGGAGGGATAATTAAATACAATTCTCAGAGCAAAATTTAGCTATAAAATATTCTGAACACATGTGGAAACCTGTTAAAAATGTGTCTAATTTCATTCACATTAACAATACGCAGTACATACTTCATTGTACACAGTAAACAGAGGCATTATGGGTTAAAATAGTCAGATCAGCACTTTCCAGTTGTCATACCAATAAAATAAAGCTCTATAGAAAGTTCATATTTTGGTGGTTCATTTTCAGATACATGACAAAGCAGCAAAACGTGTAAACTGATGAAGAACATGCTCCATAAAGTGCTCACTGAATCTATCCAGTGGTTTGTGAGCAGCACACATTCAGGCACGCGACAGACCCTGGCTCTGCAGCAACGCACCCGGAAGAGAATTTGGCTCAACACTGCAAGACTTCTGCACTGAAAAAAATGCACTTGGCAGCCAACCCTTGTACAGCCGCCCAGAGAGTGAGCACGAAGCCTCTGTCCCTCCCTCTACTCTCTCCTGCCCATCAGCACTGCAGTTCTCAAATGGACCTGGCTATGGGTAGGTGGCTTATTTCAACTCTGCTCCAGTGACCTAGACTGCAGAGGAAAGACTTAAGGAGCAATTCACTGCTGAGCTTCACTTAAAACAACAAAAACCTGTGAGGATAATTGAAGCCTGCCAGCCCTGCTCCCCACTGTTGTGTGCAGAGATACCACAGCTGCTGTAGTGCCAGATTTACAGCAGTTTGAAGGGGAAAAAAATCAGGGATATAACTGCTTGTTCTTTGCACTGGAACTGAAATACTCAAATTTGTAATTGGAAAGACCAAAGGATCCCCAGTTTCTTACGTCACATGTACCCTAAACATGTTTGACCACAGGGACAGGGAACACTTAAAAATCCCACTGTCTTTAAGTGTTGGACATGAGGGGAGAGAAATAGTCAGAAGTAGGATCTGACAGGTTCTTCCTGATCAAAGCAATACCCAACAAACCCCAACATAGCCTTTCTTTTTTTTAAATAAAACATTTCCTAGAAAGCATATGGTATGGATTGGCATGTCCATATCAAATTCAAAGTATGTCCCTTGTAATACACTAATTCACCACATTCTTCTATTTCCAGAAACATCAAGGGAACACGTAGCATAGGATGTAATGTCTGTTTTCTACATGGGGCCACAGAAAGTCTGACCATTCAGATAATAAATAAGAGCAAGGAAAGCAGCCCTTTCTGACCAGCTAGCTGTCTGTTTTTGGAAGAACAGACATGCTCAGATATGTGACAGCAGGCTTTTCTTATAGAAAAATCTACACCATTTGCTCATACTCCATATTTTCAGTTGTGTCTAAATAGCCTCTGGCAACAACGACTAGCTTATTTTTATAAGACAAAGTAACAGGGAGAGCAAGATAAAATCTTCAGTTTTAAGCTGCTTATTTTGAATTCCTTTTATTATAGAACTTCTAGTATTTTCAATTTGTCAAAAATCCCAGTATGCTACTATCCTACACCCCTTCTGTTTCTGTTCTTTTGTCATGTGGTGACCCTGTTTTTATGAAGTAAAAGGTGGTAAAACTTCTTTTACTTTATTTGGATCTGTCTTGCATGATTGAAGTTCAGAGAAACACTGCTTTGTCATTTTAAACCTGACATTTCACAGCTAATTACCAAAAAAACTCCACCTCAAACAAACCAAAAAACCAAACCAAAATCTGGACACTCAAGTTTTCATTACCTAGCATAATGCACTTTATTTGCCTTTTAACAATGAAGTAATACTGCACTCCTGAGCAAAAGGAAATGCTGAGCTCTTCAGACAAAGTTTCCCATCCACATCTGCCCCAAGGGAACTTGCCCAAAAAGATGATCTTTTCCCCAGACACAAAGGAATATGTCTGTGTTGGAATAAGGATCTATGAAGGACTACCAGCATAGGCATCAGGGTCAGCAGGACTCAGGGCTTCAAGACCAACAATTTGGTATTAACCCGCCACAGGTGTCCCTTGCTCAAAGCTGTACAAAGAGAAGAGATGAAGCAAGGACCTCTTCCGCTGGTAATGAAGAGGCTCACAAAATCTAAAATCCTGAGCCACAGAGGGAGGCAGCTATGGACTGTGGACAGCATGCACAGGCTTTCTGTCTTCTGCACACCCACTCACTAAAACAGATTGGCTTATTCTGTTATTGTGTTGCTACAATGCATTTACCAGTGAGTTTCTCTCAGTGAGGGCTTTTCTCTGATAAGAAAGCTAGGAATATAGAGACTTGGTTTCAGGAGATATACTCAAACATGTAAAGCCAGAAAAAAATGATAATTTCAAACATATATCTCTCAGGCATATTAAAAAAAAGGAAACTCACAAACAAATAAAAAACCTCATCCCAATACAAACAAAACCTAAAAAGGATGCTCCATTGCAGGGAGCTGGTTAAAAAGAACAAATTGGAATTTGTGCTTTCATCTCTCCAGCAAATACATGTGTATACATATGTCTTTCTGATACAGACTACAGCATTTTTCCTTAAAGCCCACAGTATAAATGCCAAAAAGCATTAAAATAAAACAATTTGGAGACTGACAGTTTCTGTGTAGACTTCCGTAGCTCTATAGAGTTCTTAGGAAACTTCAATGCTAGATTCATCTGCTTGGCAATGCTTCCCATGTAACTGGTGTTTATTCTTCGCGGTCCTTGCAAATAAAGCTATTTTGTAAGAGATAAATATGCAACCAGGCCTGGAAAACCCCATTTGTAAACATGCTGTAGAATTTATGAATAGAAGTGTGCCTGAGAAATCACATGAGCCTCATTCAAGGTGTAATCCATAGCAATAGAATTCAAAAGAGAGCAAATCCTAATCACACAGACAAATGAGGAACTAATTTGTATTCAAAGCTCCTGTATATTGATATTTTGCATTAAAAAATTTATGAAGTGGAATTTTTTGTACTTTATGGAAGAGAATGAATTTATCAATTAAGACTGAATAAAAAGTTTTTTCTAATTCAACTATGAAAACATTCTTTTATGAAGCAAACCCATTTACCTCTGATTTTTGTAATTTAGAACTAAATGACATTCAATTTACCTCTATCAAGCAATTTCTTACCTCAGGTCCCTGAGGACCCAACGGTCCATGGGGTCCAGGATCTCCAATTTTCCCCTTTAAAAAAAAAAATTGAAACAATTAAGATTTTTGATTATAATTTATTTTTAACAACAGATTGCCATGAAGATTTAAAAAACATTTATTAACAAGAAATCCAACAGAAGTGTTGAGATGACTTTTTCCCTAAATAGGAAATTTTGTAACTTCCTCTCTTTGAATTCACTTAAGACTTGTTCTTCATATATCTTTGAAGTCACAATAAAAAAAAAATCAAATCAGTTTTAGACAAAGAAAATTGGGAGTTTTGAGACAGTACAAATAGTCATAAAAAACACTTAAAACATATGCTTGTTTTCACAATAAAAACTACATCTTATTTAAAAGTCCAGGAAGTAACTGCTACAGATATTGGTTTACATACTTACCTATATATTTTAAGCATCCAATCATAGCCAAAGAAATGGTAGTTTTGTGATTAATAACAGTAAAATTAGGTCCTATCCACATGTTACAGTGAGTCCATTATATAGAAATACTGACACATCTAAAAATGGGCCAGAATATTTCTCTAAGTTATATATTTTCTTCCACATATTTACAAGTTTTGCACAACCATAACTAGATGTTCCTTGAGCAAAATTAAGGTCTGACCTGGAAAATATTTTTTAATTTTCAACATACACAATTTTATTGTAAATTTATTCTACAAAATGAAAATTGTATTACTTGCAGGACTGACTTCTCAAAGCTTAATTTAACATAAGTCACAAAGTTGGTCACATTCAGTTTGTTCTTAAAACCCATTGCTGTTTAGACAAAGAAAGTATTTTTTATTGAGCTTAAGGGCCTATGACATTCATAAGGTTGAAGTGGCTTGATTGCACATATGAAAATTGACACTGGAGTGAGTATTGGAAGCTTTTAATTCCACACTAAAAAGAGAGAGATATTAGTGCTAAAAACAGGTGAGGAAAGAGCCAAGTAACCCTGTGCAGCATGCCTTTTCTGCCTCAACATTTACAAACCCAGTAGATGTGGCAGCACTGCACAGACGCCTTTAAAGTTGCTAAAAATCAATAAATACTGGAATTCATGACTACTCCCATCCCTGTGAGAAATGACTGGCTGTTATTAATGAGATTTCACACACTCTCTCCAAATCCAGTTAGTCTACATGGTCATCTTGGCAGTTCCCAAAGCTCTCAGTGGATTTGCTTCAAATATTACCAACATGTCTATTCTCTCACAAAGTGACTGTCACAGAATACCTAATAACCTAAGAACTCCTCTATTAAAATTTGACACATACACTGACCTCTGTAAAAAAGCCTCATATCTTAAGATCTGACTCACTAACACCAGTCCCTAGAAATAAAAGCATCTTAGACCTTATTCTTCGTGCATTTTGAATTAGGCCGCTTCTAGAGGATTACATATAGTATGAACATACTCACACAAAACTATCAAATATAACACAGTGATATATTGAGAGCAAAATTTGATGTGTAAACTTACTGGGGGTCCTGGTTTTCCTCTGATCCCTGGGGGTCCTGGTAAACCAAGAGCACCCTGAAACAAATAAAAAAAGCTATTATATACACATGAAAATGAATTGGTAAGTTTGAAGCAATAGATTGCTGTATTTTGCCACCTGAAACAGACTTCAAACTAATTCTGTGGGGTGAGAAATATCTTTAACACTGAACATTCATCAAAAGAGTTCTGACAGGATGTGCTATTTCAGTGACTTCTGATGTTCTAGCCAAAAAGGAAAGAAGATCCTTATTTATCTCAGTTTCATGATATGAAGGAGCATGTCAGACCATGTGCTGCTGCTAACCACACTAGGCCCAGGTGAGCTGCAGATGAACCTCAAGGTTCAAGGGAAAAATATCTTTTACAACAGTTTCTTAGCAAGATTCAGATTATGCCATAATTCTTTTCTTGCTTGATGCATCTCTAAACACTGAGCTGCCAGAATTCTGTCTGTGCTCTTTGCTTGTCTTTGTTCACATGTTCCATAACAAGGTTTTAATTAGCACAGCATTTCTTAAAAATATGTTAATTCATATTCAATAACTTTTACTACTGCATTCTACTTTTATGCAACTGACCTGTTGCATTTTAAGAGATTCAGAAGACTGATGAAGTTGAAAAAATTGGGTAATTTTGCAAAAGAACACAATTATAAGTTACCTTATCTCCTGGGTACCCCTGGTCTCCTGGCTCTCCTGCAAGGCCATGTTCACCCTAAACAACATATAATTTTATACAGACATATGTATGTGGCTTAAAATGGGGTCGTCGTTTTCAGAATTAGCGAATGAGAAATTTTAAATACTAGATATTAAATTAATCCAAAACAGATCTTTGACAATGCAAGATATTGCACTGAAAAAAACCCTCCGGGAAATCCTGCAGACCTGGATATTGTTATGTCCAGTAGTAAGTGTTCTCTCCAGAAAGAAAATACCAGATCATGAGATTTAAGTAATTGTAAAAAATAAAAGTCAGAAGAGAAAGGAAATCAAAAGGAAAAAGAGAAGGTTTTGCTGAGTACATTGTGTTTAATGTTTAGAGAAAGGAGTCTTAAAGAACTATACATCTCTAAGATAATGAAAATATTTAAATCACCTTATCACCTTTCATTCCAGGCTGTCCCACACTCCCTGGGAAACCCTGTTAAAATAAACAAGACATAAATCCCATGTTCAAATATAATTTGGAAAGCAGCATAGGCACCTGCCTGTGGGATCATTTAATACCATACCGTGGGCCCTGGAATTCCTGATGGTCCGCTCGGTCCTGCTGGCCCAATGCCTCCCTATCAAACAGCAAGAAAGATGACTGCATTAAACATTTGATAAAACGGAATAACAAAGACTGGTAACAGAATGTGGCATTTTTCTGCATCACAGAGAGAAACCAAAATCTTTTTCAGGCTAATTACTTGGGAAAAAAAGGTATCCATATCATAAGTCCTTCACCTTTACAGTTCCCAACAACATCAGCAGAAACCCAAGGAGCCAAACTTGCCTCTTCTCCTGTAGATTATAGATTCAAGAGGAGATCACAGTGCATTAGGCAATGTAAAATAAGGAAGGTTTCTTTTGTACTGCAGCTGCACACGCAGTGGCCATTCCTGTTGTCCTTAAGATCAGCAGACAACACTTCTCTGTAGGCATTGAATTTGGCTTAAAGAAATTATTCTATGATGAGCAGGGCCATAAAAAGTGGCCTTTTATGGTCCTTTTACTAGGATTTCTCTTCTATCAGTGACTTCTACAATTTAAAAAAAAAAAAAAAATGTGACTCTTCCAAAATACCAAGTGTGCAAAATAAAGCCTATGTTATGATGGACATACTAACTTTTTCTGTTCTCATGTACCTTCAAAGCCCTTGCCACATCTCTTCTTTCTGGGATTTATATGGTATATAAAAGGAAAATTTTATGACAGGAAAAAGAAAAGTGAACCACAAATGAACAAGAAATAAATCAAGACTCTTACAAGATCAACACAGCAACAGCAATAATATTAATGAAAGACATGATTTAGCAATAGTTAAAACTATATTACAAAGGGAAAAGTCTATCTATTTCCTGCCTATTCTACCTCTGGGGGGAAAAAAAAAACCAAACCAAAACAAAAAGGCTGTGTTATATCTCTGTGGCAATGCAAAAATTTAGCAACATATATTACTGCAGAAATCTCTTGCCACTTGCTGAGAGTGAGGTGCAAAAGATGAGATGTTCATCTATGCATTTCCAGTTCAGCACACATTCATTATTCTCTGGAGACTCTTTCAGCAATGTTAGCAATAACATTCTTCTGCAGCCATCATCAGATTCGTGGCTCACCGAAGAAAAAGGAAAACTGGTCACTAGGTGTCTCAATGGTGCTTGGTAGAGCTTCCAAGAAAGTTACCACTCTACATTGCTTTAGCTTTCCATGACTGCTTAAATGACATATTCTGTCATGCTAAACGATCAAGACATATTGTTTACGCTGCTGTCTTTTACTTGTGCTACATATTCTAGCTCAGCAAGGCACTTCTGTATTAATGATACTGTATGTTGAAAGGCATACTTTTGGTAACAAGAGCATTGGCTGAAAAATCACAGAGGGATATTGAGATGGGAAATTTAGCTTATAAAAGCAATGAGAGGAAGTTCCAAAACAGCTTTACAACATTCAGATTCATTAAACTCCTGTCACAGTCCCCAGACATACTGAGTGACCTAATTAAGAGCAAAGAACTGCAGCTACACAAAAATAAAACTGAAAAATTATCTCATTGATAAGAAAAACATTGACTTAGTGAGTCTATCAGGTTTTTTAATCATCCTTCACCTACAACAGCCTTGCTGTATGTTAGCATATGCTTATCAGCTTGGTTAAAATTTACTCATATGTAAAAACCAAAACTTTCTCAGCTAAAGTGTACCTTTTCCACCATTTCTCTGCGACAAGTGAACCTAAAATCAATTTGCTTTTGACTGTCAAAAAGATAAGATACCAGAAAAGGAAAATTAATATTTTCCTAGTATTAGGTGGGGTTTTTAAAGGAAAAAAAAAATTAAAAAGAAAAATTAGTTCTGGTAACTGTAGCAGTAAATTTTCTGAAACTCTTCATCTTATTAACACTCACGGCCTTCCTAAGTCCTGAGAGACTGATGGCTCAGCCAGCCAAAAGTCTGGACTTGCCAAGTGCTTTGTATTTTGAAAAAAACCATGAAATTAAGGAATTATTGGACTCAGCTTGCTGATGCTGCTCATTTTGCCATTGTCCTCATGAACAAAGCAAAAATACAACTAGCTCTTGCCACTGCATGCAGCTGGACTAGACAAGCTACTTGAGTTAATGCTGTTGGTTTCTGCCACAAAAATACATTAAATCTCATGTTCAATATTGCATCTTGTAATAGTATAATGTGTTATAATGGACTAAGCATTTAAAAGCAAACATTGAGGGCTGCAGTTCTTTACTCAGTTTTGGATGACCACTAGTATCTGCCTGAGTAACAGCCGTGTGAGCTGAGGCCAGGGAGCACAAACCCGTTTTGAGAGCAGGTGTGGTCAAGGAAAAGGGCTGCACCCCACAAGCTGTGCTTGGGGATGCTGGGGTCACCTGAAATTCCCCCAGGGTCCTGGGGAAATTCTGCTACAGTTTAAAGAGTGTAATGGTCCCTCGTAAAGAAACTCTGGAACAAAGCACAGATCTTCCAGTTATCTGACTGGGAAAGAGGAAACCAGACAAACCAATATGATGTTACTGGAACTGTGTGAGAGAGTCCTACATCTAAAGAAGAGAAGGCAGGCCAATCAAATGGAGCTTACACACAAAAGAATTGTTGATTTTATGCTGTTCAAAATCTAAATATTGATTTTTTTTTTCCCAAGAAATAGCTCTCATTATGATTATATTTCACATATGTACCAATGGCAAAAGCTTTGGACTGGTGATCGAAAATTATTTCTCTATTTCACAAAAAATTATTGACACTCAATCTCTCTGTCAGTGACTGCAACTCAGCATGAAGGCAAATGGAGCTTTGACCCCACAAACGTTTATGCTCACTAATTCTAGGTAGGGCAAAACCACTGACTAAGTTTTAGTCAAAATAATCAGTAACAATATCTTTTTAGAAGTGATATATAGTAGGCTCTTTTAAAAAACCTAGATACATTAGTACAATTATCAATCTCCTTGAGAAAAAATTCCAAAGACGGTCACGTAACAAGGAAAAGCAAACTATAATTCTAAGCAAATTCTCAAAAGTGCAACCTCTTGTAGCGTGAGTGCTTCAATTGGCTCAAATATGTCAACTGACAAGAACACAGCAAGTTCATATTTGCATGATGAGGCTGGAAGCTACAGAGGTTTCTTGACCAAACTTGTGTTTTCACTATGGCAATGCCATAACAATCCCAATCAGACAACGAGGGATGACTTACAGGAATATTTTTTGTTATAAACATATCATTAGAAAGTTAATAATAATTGGACTCAACTGTCGTACTTCAAAGGAAAAGCCAGATGACCGTAAGTGTAAAGTAACAAACTTATCAAGAATGTCTCAGATCTGCAGATATCAAAAAAAAAAAAACCCACAAAGCAAACAATGGAGACAATCATGGCTTTCTTAATTCAAATGTAAACATGCTATTTCTCCCATGTTGTGAACATGGTTGCATAGCCAGGCATGACTGAGACAATGTCAAGAACAAAACAGAGGTCCTCTATGAGTAAATACATGAATTACTTTTTAAAAAAAGGGAGTAAGACTACATGATATAAAAGTATCACTCTTTCCCACCTCCTGTAGGACTCACTGATGTCACAGAGCTTCTCTGGCACAACTGCACTGATACAACTACAGCGTGCAGCTCCACACTGAGCACCACAACCTTATTCTATGAATACTTTTTTAAAAAATCAATACAATATTGTAGACAAGCTAAAGTAGTTTTGCTTAGAAATTAATTCTACTTTGAATTTGGTAGCCATATTCAGGAACAGATGAGGGCTGAGTTGTTGAAGTGTTTGAGACTACTGCGCTTTTTGAAAAAGTAACACTGGCTTTAATGCTATGAACTAGCAAACTTGTTTATTTCAAATAAAAAAAAAAAACAGACACACTGGATCAGAAATAAGCATACAATTCCACAACAAGTACAGAAGTACTCCATACTGGCAACATAACAAGCAGTTTTTTAGAGTGATATTAATTAAAATCATGGCTACCTAGAACAAAATCTGTTGAAATCCTTGGATTTTCATAATAATTTTTATTATTTCACAAACACACAAGACAAATATTGTAATGAAACCATATCAAAGTAATAAAAGTGTACTCACTCTTAGTCCTGGAAATCCAGGAGGACCAACCCCACCAACAATTCCCTTCAAAGAAAATTAATTTTAGACTATTTGAATTTTACCATTTGAAAAGAAATCTCAGTGATAAGATTAACAAAAGTGATCTACAGAGCAAGTTATTTGGGATTTTTATAGAGTTCCCAAAGAGTGAGAGCTTATCACTGTACAGAGGAATACACTTGTTAAAATCTCTAGATTGTGCAATTCA
This sequence comes from Cephalopterus ornatus, assembly GCA_013396775.1. Classification (NCBI taxonomy): domain Eukaryota; kingdom Metazoa; phylum Chordata; class Aves; order Passeriformes; family Cotingidae; genus Cephalopterus; species Cephalopterus ornatus. The sequence goes on along the minus strand of VZRE01002603.1, from coordinate 350,998 downwards.
ATCTCCAGATATTTGTATATGAAATCATTCCTGCTGCTACTGCAGGGATACGAGTGTTTTTTAACACAACACTTCAAGTGGGAGGAAGAAAGAACAACTTTTTGAGGGTGAAAAATGAATTTATTAAGATTTCTTTGAAAGATGGCTCAGTTCATAGAAAGAAACTGCAAAACTAGCACTCTTGTTATAAAAAATTGCTTCTTGATACGAACGACCATATTTGTACTTTAAAAGAAGTTACAAGTTCAACAGTACTCTGCTATTGCCTCTGTTGCAGATATCTTTAACTCAGAAGAGGTTAAAATGCTGCAGAAAACAGCTGCCATGTCTCTTTGCCTTACATGAAACAGGTATTGTAGTCCTCCAGATCATCATGCCTCACTCAGGCTGTCCCAATACCTGGGACGTGCTACTCAGTGTCGTACAGGCTGTTGGCACCCACCGTGCAGGGGAAGTTTAATGCAAGCAAATCTAAGCCCATTCTGAATGCGTCCAACTGGGCATGACTTGGACACGGCCCAGAGGACACCTTCGTGCTCTCCTCCATCCTCTGGTGCCTACGCACCTTCTCCAACCTGCTTCAAACTAACCAGAAGGGAAATTAGATGCTCTAGCAACATCCTCCAAGGCAGACCAACACCCTTGAAAAGTTGGGAGGGTGTTGTGGAAATGAAGGATGGCATCAGTCAGTTAAGCAGAAGAAATTAGGCATGGAGACAAGTGTCATTAGTGTCAAGTCAGCACATGGGAAGAAATGTCTTCCCTTCGAGTTCCTGCCGCCACAGGCCTCCCAGGCAGCCCCGGCTCTTCACTGCTAGCTCATGAACAGGCTCTGGAAATATCCCATTAGCATTGCAGCACCCTGCAGCTGCAGCTCTGGCTCCTTGCCTGAACAAGCCCTGCAGGGTGAGTTTTGGAGGAGGAGGGGAGAAGGGTTGCTGCCTGTCTAAGAAGGCAGAAAGATCAGCAGCTGTCTTGGCAGATTAGATGGAACTTGTTTGCAAATGTTTGCATTAAAACAGGCTTCTTTGTAAAGCGCAAGTCTGTAATTTCAGATCCAGGCTTTCTGAGCTTGTTTCTATTAAAGTACTGTTCTGCAGATCTGGTGGAAAGACAATATCTGCTTTATCAGGAATGGAAGGAGACTTGGGAGTACCAGGAGGGGAAGGAAGAACTAACATTTTAATATCATTTGAAAAGCAGCTGGTGACACTCACAAAGCCTCAGAGGGTTTTCAAGATGAAAAGCACTACACTGACATCACCTGACATTCCAACAAGGGAAACTTTGCCTCAGGGACCAGAAATGCAAAATAATTTTTTTCCTATGTTCCAAAATGTTGACACCAAATGTTGATAACCCACCAGCAAAATTCATGTAAGCTTTTCTAAAACAAGCTTCTAAGATGGGTGTCAGGGCAGGCCTTCAAAAAGGAGACAATCTCTGCCCAGCTGCTGACTCTGGTCCATATCAGAAAAATCTTTAGACGTAAACTGATAGCAGTTTCCAAAGGAGCATCCAACAATACAAGATGATTTAAATCAGCTACTAGTTTACCCAGAGCTTATTGCTGTTCTTTTGTCCTGCCCAAAGCCTTTCACTGGTTTCTGACACCAAAGGAAACCTGAGTTGGAGTCTGCAGCCAGAGTTTCCCTACAAATACAGCAAGACAGCAAAGTTGCTCTGAGGGACGTGACTGTGGCACAGTTTGAATATCATACTACAAGAGCACTTTAGCCTGCACACACTGCCAAGGACAAAGCTGTTATCATACTGATTATAATGCACTGAATGACATACTAGCACAATTGTTTTCAGTAACAGTTCAAAGAATGAAATCAACTACCAAAGACATGAGCATACAAAAGCTAGGGTTTTACACGTAGGCAGAATCCTATTTTGTTAAGGTGATCTTGGAATAATGGTTTAAACAAACAATACAAGATCAAAACCAATGCAAGAATTTTTGAGGACAAAATATTCATCAGCAATGCAATGAGGACAGCAAGAGGTCTGATTCTCAAGGTAGTCAGCACACGCAGCAGTGGAAATTGCATTCTTTCAGCAGCTTTCTGAGTCTTTTGTTGCTCTTTTTCATACTTACTGTAGTACTTTCCTAGCAATTTCCATGGAAAATTTAACAATCCAGGATTTTCCTGTGGACTTCAAGGCATTTGTTTTGAGGCAAAAGTCTCCTTTCTATTTAGGAGGAGAGTTAATATTGATTGTTACAAATTTTTTCATGTTAATCAACAAACAATTCAATACTTACAGGACTTCCATCTGGACCAGGAGGGCCTCTATTTCCAAAGTCACCTGGAAAACCCTAAAGCAGAAGAGAAAATAGCTGTTCTTCATTATCCAAGACATGAAGAGTGGTCCTTACCAACGTGAACACTTGCCTTAGTCTGCGTTTAGAGACTGAAACAATAACTCAAGACATGGTAAAACCTCATTCGTTTTATGAGAGTTTTGACATCAGATACTAAATTATCAGGATAAATCAGACTTCTTTCCTTTCAAGTCAAACATTGAAAGCTTGAAACAGAATGTTCAATTTTTGCTTGAAACACAAAATGAAAATGAATTCCACCACTTTACTGGCTCTAATCTTTCTTCTTCCTCTAAGGGTTTTGAATATTGTTTTTCTTCTTTCAGATATTGCCCACTGCAGAAGCACATAAGGTTCTGGGGAAAGCAATTTGATGCCATAATCCACAAGTATATATATAGTTTTTAAACTCACAAATGAGGCATCAAGAGGAAAATGGAGGTTGCAACGGGACAGTTTTACCAGCCACATAGAATCATAGATGCAGGTCACAAATGACACAGCACAAACCCAGTACAGCAAGAGTTACAAAGTGGACAGATTAACCCCAGTCATCATAATCCCATTCCCAACAGCATGTGTCCTTTAACTGATGCTAAAAACCCCTTATCTTAGTAAGTAGAAAAACAAAAGCAAAACAAACAGTCAGAAAAGTCTAAAAACAGAAGCAATATAATAATACTACTATACAATAAGTGTTTTATGAAATTAATATTATCATTTAACATTAGTATAAAGCAAACAAAGGATAAGTATTCCTAATTTTATTATAAAACAGAACCTGAGTTGTTTTTACAGTTACAAAAACTTGATTAATAAATTCTTGGTAAAACTTCCAGGGTCTGTTCTGACACATTGACAACTGGTTTTAACTAATCACAGATAGAAGAAAAGTACATAAAATCATTCCCTCAAATGTGTATATAAAAGCAAAATGCATCATACTAATAGGACAAACAATGCATTAAAAATACTGCAGAACTAGCCAAATTTTGTATTATGATCATACAATGAAAAGAAATTGAATACATATACTTCTACTGGGAAATATTTTCTTAAAAGCGTATTCTACACAAAACTAATCTAAAATTCAAACAAATCCTCCCTCTATAATCTTCACAATACTGATTTGAACAATTGAATATTTTGTTCCATTTCAAATATGCCAGAAATGTTACAAATATGAACAACTATTCAACAAAGATGCTAAGCAGCAGCATTTTGTGGATTATAAGTGTGCAATCCCTTGTATGATCCATTTCTTTTATACTTTAAAATTACTTCCCAAAAATGAGATTATGTTTGGAACCTGTTTTCTTTCATAAAGATCCCTGTTGGTCAGACAGGTTTTTTCTCTCAAGTATAATTACTGACACAAGTATAGTCCAAAGAAATGAGTTGCACCCTAGAACAAAAGGTGAGGAGCCTGACCTCAGGCACTACAGAATTCCCATGCCAAATTTCCTTTAGCAACGGTGCCCTGCCCCAAAGCACCAGCGTTGTTAACCCTGGGCATTGTGCCGAGAGACCTTGTCATTACAGCTATCATTGTTTGGGGTTAAAATAACACATGTTCTCTTAGACTGTGATCCAGCAAAGTACTTCAAGCCAAGTTCCCATGTGATTGCTCTTCTGGTTTGGTCCCTACATTTAGTAACCCTTAGTCAAAAAAGTACTTAATAGATCATAGAAAGGATTTGGAATGAACCTTGGGATTTGGAATGAACCTTGGATTGAGGAAATTACAACATTGAAAGAAATCAGTATTGAATGAAAGTAATCACAGACATTGTGCAGAGGGGGTTTTGGTGCTCTGTCACCTATGTGAATCTTCTCTGAATTGATTTATATAAATAAAAGTCCTGATCAGAACATAGCCTGTCAATGTGCTCTGACTGTAAATGAAAAATAACTGCTTTCCACAGCATACACAGCACCAACTACCTGCTACTGATCGGGACAACTACACTGCCCATCAGTGAAACCTGCCACAGAGAATGACAGTATAATGCAAAACACATTTTCAGTGTGCTCTGCTGTCACCTCTTCTTCCTATTCCACAGTCAGCACAAGCCTTTGACTTCCAGCCAGGTTCTTCTCCTCCTTCTTAAATGCTGCACGTGACTCACCAGCACAAGACACTGCCAACTACTGCAAGGTACTGATGGCACAGAGCCCTTGCCCAACACTCAGATGCACAAAGTAGCATTCAATTCAAGCTATAAGCAAATGACAATATGGTAAAAGCACAGGAACACCCTGTCCATCTAGCTGAATAATTAAAAACCAGATTCCTCCTTTGATTTTATACCTCAACTATTTGATAGCAGCTGCAGAAAGCAGTCTATCAGTTTAATGGCACTTTGCTTGCCTTTCTTTACTTCGAAGCAACTCTTGTAGGCTAGTGACTTTTGGCTGGGGTTAGATCACACAGAAAACAAAACAATTAAACAACTTTCTTGGCATACGTCCGAGGCCAAATGATAATCACACTGCTACTGCTGAACAAGCTTGTTCAACATGATAGCTGAAAGTCATCTGAACTGATGAGTGCAACTGACTGCCCAACTGCAGAACACTATTGTGGTTTTCAATCTCAAACCACAAGAAAGTTAAAATTAGAAACTCCTGGATAGCTTCAAAGACCTAAAATAATATGGTTGCAGCAGAAAACAAAACATTTGGCATTGCAGATATACCACAGGAAATATGTAAACCTTGATAATGTATCCTTGGCAGATTTGTGATTATTCTCAGATGTAGAAATATATGTTAAGTAGAGGACAGCTTTAATTTACCATAGTCCAGAAATATCAGACATTAGAAGATCTTCATTCAAACCAACACCAAAATCAGATTAACAAAGCTTGCATCATATCTGCACCTTGTGCTAACACAGATTTTACAGAATTTATTTATGTACTAGCTGACAGAAAACAAAAGTCATCTATGGACAAAAAAACCCCTAACTATTTTCAGTGATTAAAGTTACAGAATGAATTACAGGTGGATTTACATTAGCAGCAGGAATTATAACAAGTATTAAAAGCTTTACCTCTCTCCCTTTAGGACCTCTTTTTCCACATAAGCCTGGGATGCCCTGAGAAAGAAATAACCCATCAAAAGTAAGGTTTATTTTCTTCAGTACTTAAATTTGAGTAATTAAACCAGTATTTGATTATTTGATTGGAAAAAGACAGTCTCAGAAGCACTACCACTAAAAATAAATAAATAAAATATTTGAGCAAAGAATCATAGAGACATTGTCCTATAGCAAAAACACAAACTTTGCTTGTCTTTACTGTGGCCATATCAGAACAACTATGAAAAAGGGTCATATCCTGCTTGCATCCAAGTACGTGCCCAGGAAGTTTTGTGCTCAAAAGAAATAAGAAAAATCATCTGAGAAGAAGCAAATTTTAATTACTGACTGAATGAAATTGCTTCAATGAAAAATATTCATTAAGGGCCTTGTTAGTAAGAAAAAAAAATAACCCTAATCCTTGCAGCTGTGGAGTAAAATAAGATAATAATTTACAGCTGCTCCCCATTTAACTTTAGCACCAGTGCATTTCATTGATTAGACTAATTATATATGACCTATTTATTTGATTTTCTTCACATCTGTTTTGCTTTTAGCAAAAAGTACTTAAATGAATAAATTGTACATTTTCCCCTCATTCTAACATATATTGCATTACCACATAAACACCCACATTTCATTAATGTTCCATTAAGCCTACCCTTTCTCCTTCAGGTCCTGGTTGTCCTGCCACACCTGGAGGTCCAATGAAACCCTAAAAACACAAGAACAATGCTTATCACCAACACTGCTTGTCCCTCAGTATTGGCCAGCTATGGGTTCACGATAAAGGGATTCAATTCAGACTCATTTGAAACTACCAGTGAAGCTCTAGCAATTTAAATGTGACTAGGACTTACTCCCCGGCTAACACCAAAACCAATTTCCTGCTATAAGGGTACAGAATCAGTTAATAAAGAAGTACCAACAAAGTGGTCCAATAAGACAAGGTTGCATCGGACACCTTATTTATTAGAACAGATGGAATTAGCAACTTTTCTCATAAGTTAATCTTCTTCATGAAATACATCAGAAAAGATGTTCTCATCTTTAATAACACTGTGTCATCACTGCTATATGTAAGAGCTCTTAAAAGACAAGAGTTTATCTTAATATAACCAGAATGTCTTAAAGTTCAGTGGTGGCATTTCTCTGCCACCATTCCTCAGTTGTATGGAGAGATGGGTTCTGCACTACTAGCTTCAGCCTGAGACTGGAATAAAAATATTACTAGTTACTAATAAATAATTCCTTGCTTTCATAACTCTCTCCAGTCCTCCAATTTTAATTTCTATTTTCTTTGTTAATTATGAAAGACAGTGCCCTTCTTGTCATCCAGCCTAATGAGAATAAGGAAAACAAGGGCACTTCTACTTTCTACATTTTCTTAAAACAGCTGAGGAGCAGAGCACAGTTTGACTACAGAAATGTTTTAAACATAAAGCTCTAAAGACACTTCATATCATGTTGCTAGACACCTCCATGGCACAGTAATATGGCTCAAGAGGGCTGTGTCATCATTTTTACTGGGAGTTGTTTTTAGAATTCATATACAGGACTTAGCCTTAAGACATGACAGGTGTTTTCCCCCAGAATTACTCATGCATTGGCCATTTTTAGCTTTGTGTAAATAGAGCAGCAGTAACTTTTCAGGAAGTGACTGGGATCACTTAACGTCTTGGTTGAAGAGAGAACAAGACAAAATGTTTGAGAATCTGAACAAAAATAAACTGAAGAAACATAAAAGAAACAATCCCTGAGGGTTCAATATCTGTTGGCACTTGATCCTGACAAACTAATTTTTCCCATCATTGTAATGAAAACTGACATTAAAAATCCCACCCTGAAAAAAGCAGGCAAATGTTTAAGAAGCTGCTGCAGGTAAAGGCTTTCAGTAGCTACATTAAAAAAACAAGTCACAAGCAAATATTGATAATAAAGTAGTAATAAAATTATTAATTATCAATTAATTAATCATTATTAATAAATTATCAACAAAATTATGTTAATAGATAATTGAGAACACAGAACACTACTCAGCAATCTGTACATGAGCTCAGGACCTGAAAACACCTAGCAAAAGTAACCTTCAAATCCTAAATGCAACCAGCAATATGCACGTTTCTGGAAACCTGTTTCTACTGCTTGATGGTGAGAGTCAGTCTGAAAAAATACTTACACATGCACCAGCATGTATAGAGAAAAACCCAACTTATTTTACTTCCAAGAATAATCAAAGGCAAACCTTGAATGCGCAGAGCATTAAGAGCCTTCAGTCCCCGGGATATATAAAACTACAACTCAACCATTCTAAAATCATAAGATCACTTTCATGGTTTTTATATGACAAGACTGCTTCCCTTTATCAACTTCTGTAGCTGTTACAGATTACAGATGCCAGATATGTCTCCCTTCTTGACAACTTCCATTATGGAAATAATGCTTCAGGCAGGAAATGTCCACTCCTCTTCACTCCCAGCCCTCACACACCCAGTACTGTTTTCTTCTCTTGCCTGCATGCAAGTGAGAGGAAGGGCAACAATGGAAGACTGCTCTATGCAGCTCACCACAGGAAAAAAAGTAAACTCTTACATGCATTTTGAAAGGTACACTGTGTTTTCTCATTTGTAGGTTCTGTAAAGGCAGAGCAGTTCAGCAGGCACACAACTGGCAGAGCTGAATTAAATTCCTCATCCCCTTTCTTATGTACTGTATGGGTAAAAAATAGATATGCATACCAAAATGCTTAAAATGCTTACTTACTCTTACACCTTTAGGACCTGGGTTACCTTCTGGTCCAGCTAAGCCCTATCATAAAAAGACATGAGATGTAATTCAATTTAAACAGTTAGATATGATCTAGTAGAAGAATTGCAACAGCATTTGTTAACAGTAAACTGGCAACACATTCTTGAAATTCAGAGGATTGAAGACTGTGTCATCAAGTAGTCCCCCGGGACCATGTTCAGAAAGGTCTCCCATTAAAGCATGGCTGAAACACAGACAATGACTGAAACTTCCATTACATTAAAATTATTTCTTCTGGGAGGAAATTTTTTTCCAGACCAAGTAATCTATCATTACAGTGACATAATTTCACAGGATTTTTCATGAGCCTTTATATTTGGACATGTTTCCAATTACTAATGTCAGAAAAGCAAATGTAGTCCAAATGTTCTAAACATTTTACATTATTCTACTCAAAAATGTTATCATCCATTACTCTACAAAATATTGTAATGGAATTTTAAAATATATAGCCATTACAAACCTAATCCAATAAAACACTGAAATATTGGTCAAATTCACCCTTTAAGGAGATACAAAGCAACAAAGTCAGTTGTTGTCAACCTGTCTTATATAAATACTGATTCTGTTTTTTTTGATTTGCATATAAGGTAACAGATACCTCAGCGCAGTAATTCAAATAAGACATAAAGCAGAAATACTCATTATTTTCCCCAGAAAAATTATATGTGCTTGTGTTTAAAAAAAGCTGCTTTCTGGCTTTATTGGTTCTCCTAAAATATCTCAATGGGGAAAAAAATCTTTTAATGTTCTGTTTCCCTAAAGGGCTGAAGAAATAGTTTCATCACTGAACTAAACACATTGCTGAAAAATTGGGAGGAACAGGCAGTTGCCTACTGCTTCTGGACTTGAAATACAAAAAAGATAAAACACATAGAACCACATGAGGCTTATGGAAAAATTTAAAGTGTTTACACATTCAGTATTTTGGTAATATCATTCATATATTCTAGAAAGGAACAGTATTACTGCATCTAACCCAGCAAAGTTTAAAAGCCAAGAGACTCAACATTCCCTTGAAGGCACTACCAGAGAAAGAGGGTTGTTTCAAAAATAAATGACAGGATGTAAACAATTACATTTTTAAGATTAGTAGTTTCAAAAGAATTAGATATGGTACTTCTAAAAGAATAAATGAGAAAAAAAACCCAAAACACCAAAAATGCAAAGACATTAGTATAGTTACTGCACCTGCCTGCCAGGGTAACCAACTGTCCCAATACTGCCAGCCATTCCTGGAATTCCCTAAGTGGAAAAAAGGAGTCGAGGGCGGAGGAAGAGAGAAAAAAGAAGAGATACAAAAACCATATTTAATGTCATGTTTTGAAGTTTGTTTTATCATTTCTGTCTCTTTCAACATCTAGTCATATGATGCAACTTAAGCTCATGGAAAAAATACTTTTTCAGCAAGATACACAGTAATATCCTAAAATTCACCCATTGTAAATAAGTAACTCCACCAATTTTAGTTACATGTCCTTTGGAAAGAGTCTAAGACTTTGTGAAATATAACAGTGCACCCCTCACTTTCATAGTAAAAACATAGATGTTATTTGTAGAAAATAATTGAGGAGGGCTATAGGAGACAGATCCTTGTAATGAAGTAACTGCACGGGTCTTAGCTGTATTTGAACAAATACATTAATTTTTTTGTTAAAGAAGAATCCTTGTATCCTTACAAAGCCACTTTGTTTTGTTTCTTCCAGAATCAGGTCAATATAGCACTGGATTAATTAGGAATGTACAGAACTTCTCTCCATCTTCTCCTGATGTTAATTAGCTTTTTTCCCCTACTGGCTATCTCCATCTCACTGCTATATTATGGTCAACACAAAAAAATTCCTGTGAGCCTGTAATAAAAATTCATTAAGATCTGTGTATAAAAACCCATGAAACTCACAGATGATGCTCCTGAGTTTTCATCTTCCTTCAGATGTTTACCATCTATTATCATCACCATTTCCTTTTCAGGGTCATCCAAAAGGAGACTTATGCTTCTCTCTACTCTGCCATGAGAAGCCTCATTAATGCTAACAAGACATCAGCAACTGGATATCTTCGAAGCTTACATTCAGATTGCTTCTTGAACTGACATGGAAGTGAGAAAAAGCACTCAATAACTGTTGCATTTTCTACACGCTAGGAGATTTAAAATGCAGTATATCAGTAGAAGGTGCGAGAATCCAAAATGTGCCTCTTAAAAAAACTTTACACCAACATCTGCCAAGCTGGTAGGGGAGTTGAAAAACAAGCTGGTCTTTTTGATTTCATTTAGACCATTTTTTTACCACATCGATCCCTAAACAATCTGAATTCTTGGTCAAGAACTGTCCAGTATTTCCTTAAATAGTCAGTAATTTACACTGATAGCTTATATTGAACACTTAAAATGGGTTATACAATCATCTATCATCCATTGTTCATCTGCAGAGTACAGTGTACTCAGTGTGCTTTCATCACTCACCTGCTCTCCCTGTGGCCCTCGCAGTCCCGGATAACCCTTAAGACCCTGCAGGTAGAGAAAGAGAGATGCAATAAATACGGTTAAACAAACCAAATGGACCTTCTTTTCCTACTCTAATCTCCCTTTATCAAAAAACCAAATATCTAGACTTGTTTGCCTGAAGAATTGGTTTGCATTCAGCAGCTCACGTGAAAGCTGAGTTAGAGAAAAGGAGTAAGAAATCTTCTTGGCAGTTTAGACAATTTCAAGGTATCAGTATGCTTTAAGACAGTTCCAGACTTGTTCTCTTTTAAACAAATGAGTACATGGATGCTGTCACCAGTTATTGCTGAAACTGAAGAACTAATTTCTACACAGTGCATTTCCCCATTCCAGATCCTTTCTGAATGAATGATGACCATTCTGAACAAGGCAGTTCAGAGGAGAGACATAAGTAGATGGACAACTCAGACTATTCTAGGACACACTCAGGAGAGACAGACCTTCTAGCACACACAACGTCTTTTTTTGAAATTAACATAGAACAAATTTCAGCTCTTATACTATGGAATTTTTATTGGTAGGGAAAATAGTCTCATCCCAGAAATCTTCCCTGTGGTGCTGGAATCATGAAACTGTTGAACTTCATTCCCTGTGCATAGACCATTTCAAGAATATTTTACCTCTTAAAGAAAAAAAAAAGATTTAAAAATAGAGCTGGAACCTGCCATCTGCATCAGTACACTTGAAAGGGGAACCTTCTTCTTGAATGTCTTTACACTGTACTAAATATATCCAGGCAAGCTGGCCTAAAAGGGAGCCTCTAACAGTTGCATGATTTATGTAAAAGCCAAGTTTCTGGCCTCCACATCCTTTGCAAGAGGTACTGGGAATACACAAGTCCAAAAGCTACAGCTTGAAAGAGAAATACCATTCTGGATAGAAATCTATCATAAAATTGGACTCAAAGACATTGACTGAGCCGCAGGAGTGTCCTGGCTGATGTTAAACATCTGGTTGCCTTGCGGCATGATGATACTCATCATCAGTAGAGACTTGAGATTCACTGTAAAAAGAAGAAGAAATTCTGCAACTGATTTCAGCAGATCAGGTATTTCAAAATTTTGGGTGAGCTTCTGCATGATCATGACAGTATTTTTTCATTAAATTAATTTTATTACCATATACAAGATTAAAAGATAAAATTATTTTCCTTGGTGACAATTTTGGAATAAGCTAGTAACTCCTCTTTAGATTTCAAAATGCGCCTCAGAAAACTACAGTTTTTTACAGTCCCAGTCAACTCTATTTCATGAATTTTATCCATTACGGAATTTTATCCTGTCTCTATGCTTAAATAATAAACTAAAGAAGCTGTTGCTAGAAGAGAACTCTCAGTAATTTCTTATTTTTGTAGTAGGGAAAAAGGAAAGCAAATTCTGCTACACACAGAAACACTCGAAGAAAAGTTTATCACAAGTTAGTTTCAAAGTGGGTCAGTTTAGCTGATTAACACTTGCATGGACAGTCTCAAAAGAAGACTCACAAGAAACTATGAGATGAAGGACTGATCACTGGTGTGCATGTTTTTACACAACAGCATCTTACTTCTGTCAGAGCAAAACTCCTCTGAACTCGTACTTTAGAGTAGTATGCCCGTGTTCTTATTCAGAGTTAACGTGGCCTTAATTCATTCTAACTCATGTAATGCTGATTGGAAATGAAGCTAAACCATGTTAAAATGAATATAATTCCAAAGATACAGTTTTCACACAGGGGTTTCTTTCCCTGTGACTTAGCTAATCCTCTTAAAATTCTTAGATTTTTATTAGCTTGAGTTCGTATTCTTGAGCATATCCATATAAATTAGATGCAGTTTACTCTGAGCTAAGACGGAAATAAATAAGAAGGATAAAAGTCCACATGTACTAGCTTGAAATATTAATTACTTTCCAATTTCTAATGAAGATTAGTTCTCTGACTTTAAAGCTCAATGTGGAAGAGAACGGTTTGAAGCTTCCAATTACAGCAATACAGACTTCAAGCACATTTCAAAAACATAGCAAGTTGTAAGAATACTTTGGTCTGCATGAGAGAAAAAATATTTACTGCCAACTAAAACGTAGCAAGTTGAAGTGTCTGACTTCTACCATATGCAGCACAGTGGGACCCAGACTGAGTGAAGTGTGTTTATGGCAGACAGCCTGTATACATAACAGCAAGGACTATTAAAGCCATGTCTTTCCACCTTACTGTTACCCATTGTATTTTACTAGAATTTCTACGCACTGTTATTAAAATATATTACAATATACCTAGCACAATAGTGGCAATTATTCTAGAGAGAAAAGAAATTTCTGTCAAAAATCAGTAGGTGAAATTTTATGACTAATGCTACAACCATCAGCTACCGAGAGATATTATCTTTGAAAAGTACCAGCTAAAAAGTTTGCTGGGCATGAAGCCAGTCTAGCCAATAAATGGACTCCCCTGTGCTGTCACGTGAGCCTTTGCAACGATTGCTTTTCAACTCCATGGTGTCACCATACTGCCTCCGGTTTTGAAAAAATTCTTCAACAGCAAATGGTTTTGTTTTTCCTTCATAGCTCCATTCCACCTTATTTGCTGATGTTTATTCCACGACTAAGATTTCACTTAGCAACTCTTAGTCCAAAAATCCTAAGGAATGGAAATACCAATATTGTCTCATAGAACTGAAGCTTCCTTCTGCTCAAGGAAAATTGCACTCTGTAGAAGAAGCAGTGGGAGACACTCGGTAGCATAATGCTGATACTACCATGGGTACTGCTTTCAAATTTATTAATCTGACATGCCTTTTGAAGAACACCAACAAAAGCAGCTGTGATTAACATCCTGTTACAATGATCTCAATTTAGTTACAAGGGAAGGTTTTGCACAGTAGACAGTCACAATACCAACAGCAAGCCTAAAGCTGTTCTATCACCTCTTGACCATCAGACATCCACCTGATGGCTGCTTGGGCCAGGGTAAGTTACATGAAAATGGAAACAGAATCTTACCTTCTGGCCTTTGATCCCAGGTGGACCTGGAAAGCCTATGGGGCCTGGATCACCCTGTACAACAAAAACATCCAGAATCAGTATGTTTCACTGGAACATGGCACAGGCCTATAAACATGTATTCTCTGCATTCTTGGACATTTACTATGAAGAAGCAGCTAACGTTGTTCGATTAGGCATAGATTTTTACTGGATTTTTTAGAGGATGAAAACTGAAAAGCCAACAGTTCCTCAATTGCAACCACCGGGTACAAAGTGCATGCTCCTGCAACATGGCCAAATCATTGCTGAAACACTCTTGGTTCACAACCTCACAACATTAACTTTTAGTCAACATAAATGGGAGTGAAGAAGCTATATAATTCTTGAAGTAACCCTTTCCTTAAATTAATATATATATTTAACTATTACTGTTTATTGTTTGTATTACTGCTATACCAACAGTCCTCAACCAAGAACCAAGACACCATTATGGTATGCACTGCGTTCAACACAGCACAAATCTGATCTGTGTAAAAGGCAACTTGAAAGATGCATAAAGACAAAAGTGTTATGGTGGAATACAGCTATTCTCACCCGGTAATTTAAACTTCACAACCACATGATGGTATATGGGAATAAGAATTAGAGCATCTCAAACGTTAGGGAGATGGAAAAAGATGCAAATTTTTATGGTTGTTACAGATGGGTAAGGAAGAAAAGTTGTTTCAGCTCTTTTTTCCCCTGCTCAGGACTGACAGTGAAGAGGTTCACTCCTTCAGGATTAGTGCCCAAATTCAAATTCAGTGAGTCAAGGAATGGATCCTGCAAGTGAGTTAGCATCCAAATAAATTTAACTCCATTAATTATGGCAAGCAAATTCAAATTGAGGGGAAAAATTATGAACACAAAATAGCATGAACTATAAAAATGCACATCAATCCCATATTTTTGGATTATTGATGCATTCCACATGTATTTAGGTGTAGTCATACAAATAGATGGGTGAGCTTTGGACTGTTCTAGGGCTGCTTAGGTTCATGCCAAAGAATATAGCTTGAGTTTCAGCAGACACGTACAGCTAACAACATTATGCTTAGACTGCCAAAAGCAAAAGCTGGTTAGATTAAAATAATGTTCCTATTTCCACAAAAGCTGCACTTCAATTTCCCATTAGTGCATCAACATACACATTTCTGAATTTCTTCTCAGCAGCCCTTTAACACTGACAACATATATTTGTGAATTTTAGTGTTTGACAGCATGTATCCATTAAAAATTAAGTTATTTTATGTACACATCAGCAGCTACTAAACAGTAGTTATTTGCTAATGCTTTCTTCATTACAGAGAGTGGCCCTGGATTCTTACAGTGTTTTCTACTTAGCATAAACATTCCATAACTGACCTACTAGAAAATGCTGTTAATAAAACATAGCATAAATACAAGATATTCTAAAAGATGTAGCAGAGGCTAACACATTAGAATGCAAACATCCAATTATATTTTAGTGCTATCACATTGACTCTAAAGTTTCATACATACTCAATCAAAAAATGAAATAATCACAAGCTTTCAAGTCCACAATTTCTATGAAGAATAGAATATTTGAATATTCATACTCAAATATTTTGGGCAGAGAGAGCAAACACTTGTTTGGCTAAAGTGACTTAGCAGGCACAAGCAGAAAAAAGCTCTGAAGTGAAAGGACAAATCTTAGCATCAGCATTGTGCTGTCATAATTTTTCTCAATATTAAATGAGACTTCACAAAAGAATGGGACAGACAAAACCTTTTTCTATACCTTTTCTCCACGTTTTGCCCGTCCTGGAGAGAATCCTGGGTCTCCTTTAGGGCCCTGTCACAGAGAAATTAAACTCATTAATACCATCAGGGAAGAGAGTTTTTAGTAATACGTGTGCAAACAAGCTTTCTCAACTGTTACAGCAAGAGGAGGAAGAATGTTCATATAAAATATACTTGTCAGTACAGTTACTTTTCTCATAGCTTTTTCAGTAAAGAGCAACAAAGAATGCAATAGTGTAAGTTCACACTGAAATGAGATTTACATTTTCCAAATTTCACGTCACAAACTTTTGAAAACCAGACTTATTGGCAATTCCAAGCAGGATTATAGTAGACACCCCAACCAAATTGCTCTGCTCATGTCTCCATCACTTCAAAACATTAGCTGTTCCTCAGAGACTGTGCAGGATTAACAGACTGCATTACTGCATGGACCACAACCTTGTCCAGGTTTCCTCAGGCCAAGCCTTCCCACAGAGCGTGGACATTGTGTTGGGAAGGACCGAGCTGTGAATGCAGACCAGGCCTCTTTTCCATTAGGAATTTGTGCCTAGAAGCTGAGACAGATGATCATTCTTGGCTGGACATTACCGTCCGCATCCAAGACTGGGCAGCAGACAGGAGAAGGACAGTGCCACACCGCTCTCTCCTATTTCGACTCCCTGCTGCTGGAGCGCACTGCAGTGCCAGGCACTGCAGTCCAACACGCCACAGGGGCCTCCCATGCGCCGGTAACCAGGGCTGGATGGGCTCTGCCACCACAAACACACACCCTCCTTAGGGTCACAGTCACTGCCCTTAAAACAGAAGTCACCAGCGAATGACACCTCCCGAGACAGCCCCAGGTGAACAGCTCCATGCTGACCAAGAAGTCTCATCGGGAGCTCCCTGAGCCAGAAGCCGAAACCATATTAATGCGCCAAAAAACTGAAAATACCTTAACTGAGGAGGAAATCAGGAATTCCTTGGTCTAATTCACACCCCAAAGCTGCACTGAAAAGGCCTGAGAACATTTCATTGATTTGTTCGTATCAGGCTACAAACTGTGCTCTTGACTCCAAGGCTGTAGTGTTACTCACAAGCATCAAGACCTCTCCTCACTAAAAAAGGTTTTATGTAGCCAAGGAACTGAATGTTACTATTAAAGTTATCCCACAGCAGTGCTAGATTAAAGATGACAGGTGCCCTTCAGTGAAATAGAGTTACATTGGGAAAAACAGCTGTTTGGATATTGCTGGGATAACCTTACTCTCAGGCGCAGCACTGGCGGCACAGGAGAAGCTGCACGAGGCTTCCTGACAGTGAGAGTTTTCCCATCAGCAACATGCAGGGCTTTCACTGGAAGAGCTCCAGGACCTGCTCCCTCGTCCTGTGGACCAAGGGTTATCCTCCTTTTGTGGCTCAGATCTGTACTTGTGAGGCTGCTTGAGAAACTAAGCTTATTGAAGACTAAATAAAGACTGAAAGTGTGGCAAAATGTGGTATTAAATCAATGTGTCAGGTCACAGAGAATACCAATCAGCCACTGCTATGCATGGCTTTCAGTTGTACATTAACAATTCATCACCACAAGTCAAGATGTGAGGATAAAAATAAAAGCACTTCATTATTTAATCTATGTAACATTGCAGTGTAGTTAAAACAGAGACAGAATCCATAAAACAGAGATTTTCTTAACTAATCTATTTTTCAGAGAGCCAGGAATAACGCCAAACCTCATGGACACTTTTAAATTACTTTAAAAACACCCCTCAACTGCTTATCAGAAATTAAATGCTGAGGACATCAGGCCTTGGTTAGAACTGCTGGCCCTCACTCAGGGCTGGATACTACGCTGTAAGGGTACCAGTTGATATTGTTCATGTTTCAAAAGCAAGTGCATAAAGGATCCTTCAGCATCTTAAAGACAGAATAAAATTCTGTGTTCATTTTCTGCCAGAAAATTGTTACAACTCATTTGTGATGTTTTAAAATCAAACAAAAGTTTGTTTCAGTTTACATATTCAATGTGGGTCAACTGGATCTTCAGAGCTAGAACTTCATGAGCATCTAGCTAAATTTTATTTGAAGAAAACCCTTTTAAAAATATACTTTTATTGAAAAGATAGTTTATAGTCTAACAGAAGTGAAAGAGATCACTAAGGACCTAGTAATATATATGTTTTTATAACTAAATAAAATATATATAGTTACATACACACATGTACAATTCCTTTTGTTCTTAAACTCATGGAGAGAGCTACAGAACTGATTAGAATTATCATCCAGTGGAGGGGGAAAATACTTGATAAAACAAAGCCTAGGAGTAATTGGTTACAATTATTTCCCTAGCAATATATTCTATTATACAGCCAGCATAAATATTGCAAAAATTAATTATGAATGTCTAAGTCCATAAGAACGAAAACACACATAGAATAGAGTAACTTGGGTTTACAGCATTTGACACTGAAACCTTTATTAACATTCTCTTTATGTCCTCAAGCAGATTTTTAACACCTGTCACGACAGGTCAGATTCCTGCAATTAGGAATTGTACTAAACAAATCATGGTGCTGCTTTTTTTCTAACATATCTATCAAATGGTTCAAACTAAATATGAGTTGAAGGCATTTTGCAACTGCACAAATCTGTCAAATCTATTTAAAGGGCCTACATTACACAAGTTTGGAGGTGTTATTTGAGCTTCCAGTCCAGTATTTGGTCTTTTATTTTAAATACCACATCCATAAATCTTCAGGAATTATTCTAGCATATTAATCAAGTCATAATGTTTGAAATATCAGAATATTTCAATATAAAAGGTTGGACATGGACAATAAAATAGCAATTTATAGAGAATGACAGTCTATGTTTTTTTCATTTGCTTTTTAAAGGAAAACCAAAAGGTTACGGCAATTAAGTGTTTATTCTCATTTAAATTTCAGTTTATCAAAGAGGCAGAGGTGCTTTACAGGAACTCTTTTGAGAAATACAGACTACTTGAATGAATAGCAGTTTCCAAGTCATCTTTTGCATGCTCAGGTAGGGTTTTTTTCCACTGAATAATCTGCTTTTTTGTTTTGATATGAAGTTCAATTTGATTGATTACATTTAATTAAAATATGTTTATAGTAGCACTCTCCATCTGTAAACCAAAGAAAGCCAATTACTTCTATTACAGGAAACAGTTCTGGGCCTTCCAAAAAGTCATTAAAAAGTTCATGTATTTACATGGCAAGATGGATAAATTAACTCACCTTGAGACCTGGCAATCCTGGCAAACCTGGGTTACCATGTGGTCCTGGAATACCCTATTAAAAAAAACCCCAAACAAATGAAAAAGAACAAGGAGTGGGATTACTCAGTACTCCACAGTTCAAAGTTTGCAGAGAATAATTTTACCACATCTTTTCTACTTTTAGAAGCACTGGTTAGGATTTTCAAAGCATTCACAAGACATAAAACATACACATCTTTCTAAAAAATTAAAGTGAAGTTGAGTGCTTCCTTTTCTTTTCAAAATCTCGGATTCTATTGTCTTTCCAGGTAACTTGTAACAGGTATTTGGCACACAATCACTGCAATGTTGCTTTCCAACTACAAAACTTGGAGCCATGGGATAAAAATCAATAAATCACATTCTGAGGTAGTACTCATCTATACACTGCAAAGAGAAGGAAGTGGATGAGTTCTCAGTGACTTAAAAGATGACTCAAAGCAACACATTCCACCTTCCTTAAACAAATCACAGATTTTCCTGATTGTCCCACAGCTAGTGTAGAAAATGGGCTTGTTACTACAAGAATTCAACTTAAACCACTCCAGAAACAGAATAAGCTATCAAGACTATCAACACCTTCCAGTATAAGTGTCTGTTCCTGCAGCACATTCAGCAATCCTCACTCCTTGAAAAACTGCACATCAGGGAAATAATTTGCTGCAATGGCTGTCAGCAGCTATTCATCTTCCAAACACTGAAGGTCCAAACTGGTGAAAATCTGTCACTGGTAAGTTGGCAACAAAGCTTGTGTTGAGTTCACTAAGGCCAAAATTCCATCCAAACAATCCAAACACCAAATACAATAAGAACACTTTTCAACTTCCTTGTACATTCAGTGGTCTAACAGAAAAATTCAGTGTTTGTCTTTCCATCACACAAGGCTGAACTTACCAGTTACACCTTGCAGTAACACCGAAAGCTGTATCTGTTAGTGCTCGCTTTCACTAATGACAGTGTTGACATAACTCCACAGAAACGCTAATCGCATGTGCTGTTTGAGAGATTAATTTGCACACTGGCAACTTTGGAGGCACTCTCAGGGATTTAGGAGAAAGGAAACAAATAGAAAGTGCCAATATAGCTGCAGTGCCGAAATGGCTCCTACTTTTGTTGCTTGCAATGTCACTGTCTTGGGTACCACAATACAGAAGTGCAAAAAGTATTCTCGTGGAATGAGAGGCATCAGAGGAGAATCACTAAATCTGAAATTACTGACATTTCTTTCTTGAGTAACTCAGAACAAGTCAAACCACTCAGAAAAACTCAAAAAAGTCAGATACGGACTTCTTTACCATAGCATTACAGGGATCAAAATATTTTCCATTTTAAATGGAAATCTTTAACCATTAATCACACATTCCCAAAGTGTCCAAAGCATGTGAATCTCTGTCAGGATCAGGTTTGGACGCACACTCGAGAGATCCTGATGAAGGTACTGATGAAGTGCACCTCTGCACTCTGCTGTTTCTCTTTGACACCCCGAGTCACATTTTAGGATAACAAAAGGAAGCTCATGTGAAGGAAGATAGAAGTCACAGGGCAGGCTGGTAGATGAGGAAATGAACTTTGCGTCAACAAGGTTTTCACAGGCTCTTTGGTCCACAAAACTCCTGTCATACCATGTATCTTCACTAGCTATACCTGCTTGAATTTATCAGTGTTGTACAAACTAAACAGCACTGACATTTCAAAACTCTTTATTTTTGATCAAATAGTTTTATAGACTTTCTTGGCCCATATAAATATATTTTTAACTCAGAACTACTGGTATTCACCTCAGCCTTTTTCATATTTTCCAAGCACCCTACTGTAAGCTGTCTCTTCACATTGGCAAGCATGTCCTACACAATAATTAATTCAGAAAATTCACACAGTAGAGCATTGTGCTTTTAAGTACTCTATACTATAAAAAAAGACCTGCAGGAAAAAAATCCCAAATAACAACTGAACAAGAATAATCTCACCAACAGGCGTGGCTTCAAATACATGGACAGCCTCCTCTAAAACAAAGACAACTTCCCAGTTCTGGTGATCTACTTGGGTATGTGTGATCCTGCTTCTGATGCCAGATGTATCCTTGGCAGAGGCAGTATACAACATAAAAAGCTGAGTTTAAGAACCGTCAGCTCTTATGTAGAAGGATAACTTGAAAAAAGGATCCAAGAAGTCACGAATATATGAATTGGAAGGAATGCTTTTCATTTTATACTTATAAATGTGTCTCCTACTCCCTTGCCTCTGACTGCTCTAAAGCATAAGTTTGGTTTTCATCCTCTTTGACCAGTGCACTTTCCTACCCAATCAGGCTAAGTTTAGAACATCCTGTACTTTGCTGGCTTTCAACATGCTATTGAGCAGCAGGTTGTTTAAACGTTCCTCAAAGGCTGAATCAAAACTCCTCCCGCACATCTGCTGAGCCTGCATATAAACTACTCCCTTACCTCCCACTTTTCATTTGCGTAGCTGAGGGTGCTCCAGACACAACCATTTACATCCCTATATACCATGGATCGAAGTCATCTATGCAACAAATCTTGACCTGTTCCTTCCAGTTGCCCTTCCCCAAAGCCCCCAAAATCAACCATGAACCTCAGGGACTCCTCAAGCGTATTTCTTTTGTACTCAGTCGTGCAAACACAGATTCACCCTCTTTTGCCTCATCAACTAGTCTGTGCAGTGGCACAGGCTCCTCCCACGTTCGTGGCAGCTGGGACACAGGTTTGTGTTCACTGGAGCAGAAGCCCATGCTCTGTCCCCTGGCACAGGGCAAGGCCACTGTCCCGGCTCATGTTGGGGTGCACAATCACACAAAGTAAATAACAATTGCTACTGTAGCTCACTGCTTTGGCAAAGTGCCCTGGGACCTATCAAGCTATGATCAAGCTGCCATGTGCAAGGGACTAAAGTAGATTTTTAGGAGTAGTTTTTTCCATTGTCTCTGTCTTGCAGTGGTTAATTTTATAGCCACTGCCTGCTCCTCTGTGGCTGTGGCCTGCATTGCTCACTCCCCCTCATTCCAAAAACAAATGAATATGACCTTAGATTGCAGCAGATGGGAGCAGCTTGGAAAAACTAGAGGTTAATATTGTGAGTAGCAAAAGCTAGGTACAAATCTAACAATGATCAGTGTATGCACTCATACATGGAATTAACTATGCTGGAGGCTCACAGCAGAAGAAAAGGTTTGCTTTGCCTTACTTTAACATATCTGCCAAGTATTAACAATCATACACTTTCATAATCACTAAGCACATGAATAAAGTTGAGAAAAACAAAACTGTGCAAACTTCAGTTTAATTATTGGTGACCTGCCTGGAGCTGTAGAAGAACATAGTTGTTTTACTCACCCGAGGACCTCTCTTTCCTGAAGGACCAGGTAAACCTGGAGGACCTGGAGGACCCTGGTGATAGAAAATCAAAGCAGTTGAGCCTAAAACCTGACACAAGAACAGTATCACAAGCCTGAATGAGACCAGTTCTTTTAACTGATGACCTTCTGCTTGTGCAGACCTTCTCAATTTGAAAACAAATTCCCAAAATACAAGCAAGCGTGTTTTTAATCTGACTCCAAGTCAGATTTCTGTTTAGAAAGTATCTTACACCATAGAAATTAGAGCTAGAAATCTGGATAGTAACTTTAACTTAAGTGTATTGGTATTAAGGGAAGAAAAGATCAGGTGAAGCAAGCAAGTGCAGTGTATTTCTAAATAAACAATAGAGAATAATTAGGCCTTTTTAATATGCATGCTGGCATGCCAAACACTTTAGGAAAGTTGGAGTAACTGTGAAAAAATAAGATACCACCTCACAGAAAAGACAGACATGAAATAGAAGGAAACAAATGTGGACAAATGACTGTTCAGTTTCCTGTTAAAAGCTTCTAAGAATAACTTGTAGCACATTTGCCCTTGTATATAACAAATACCATTCTCTTCAAGGATAATGCAGATTTTTTTTAAATGCTAGTATGTAATCACATGTATCTTTTGCAAATGAATTAGATTATTAGTCACCATATTGGATAGTGTACCAGCCCCTGCATATCTAGTTGTTTTGACCATAGAAACCTTTCCTTTTCTCTGTGACTACCACTCAGATTCAAAACCCCAGGATCTACTCCACTGTACTCAAATACAAATGAGAGCTCTCGACTAAAATCTGCACTACTTCATATTTCATCTATCAAATTAGAGTTCTAGAGACAGATGAGCTACTCCTAAGGGTGAATTCAGCTCCCATCCAAATGCCTGCACAGCAAGCCCCAGCTTCAACAGAAACCATGTGCTTTCTGCAAGGGAAAGTGGGCATCAAGAAAGTCAGACCTCATGAAGAAGGTCAGTCGGGACAGGAGGAAGGGATTCAAGCTGCTCTTTCACACAGACTTCCTTGTGCTCCTGTGTTCTGTGTGTAAAACAGCATCTCAGCTGAGACACTGGGCTAAACACTGTCACACTGCCCATACCAAACAACAATGCTGAAAGCTGGCAGGGAAATCAGAAAGGCAATTTTGGTGGCTGAAATGGCCAGCTCAAAGGTTTTGCAAAAAAAGGAAAAAGAGAAAAAAGAAAAAAAGAGAGAAGAGAAAAAGGCAAACACCTTTTGAGGGTTTATTAGCAATGAGCAAATCATTTCATTAAGACAAAAATTGCATTTTTAAAATACTCCAGTTTTGTGTAAGTGATACTTCGTTTTTCTTGGAAAGGTAATGTCACTGGCAGAGAAGACAGCGCTGACTGCGGACTTTAGGCATTGTCAAGCTAATTACATTCATTTGTCCAAAATACAGATCACTTGTGAACAACTCTGAGTAAACCACTGCTGTTCTGAGGAATTTAAAAAAAAAAATTCTCTTCAATTAATCATAATTATCTTAGGAGTCTAATTGTAGTTGGGAATATTTGCATGTCCATACACACTACATTAAGTCAGGCTGAAATCCATACCTGCACTTCCCTCTCTGTGCAATTTAGAAGACACAAATCTGTGTAACCACCCTGGTCTTTAGATCAAACCACAACGTCATACTTTTAGCACAGGAGATCTGTGATTCACCACGCTTCCATAAATGCTCACTAGCATCCTCACGTCTTTCTGAAGTAACAAGACTCCATGTTTAATAGCACAAGAAATGCAGCAGACAGACACACAGAAAACTCTTGACCTGGCATTCTTGTCCAGGTCCAAAAGCACAGTTAGAAGGGCACAGAGAGCTCCCATCCTGCCCTGCTGAAGCAGTACGTTATATCTCCTCTGAAACTATAACTTAAAAGTTGCACTTCAATTAGAATATTATCCTGGGACTACAAAAGAAAAAAATATGTTTGTTAAGTAGAATAGTTGCAACTATTTTGCAATTTGTGGTGCAAAGGTCTTCTATATCCCTGTTTCAAATGCTTTCTACATTTCCTTAAAAATCCATTAATAGCCAAATGCCACCATTTTCCTAATAGAAATCTTAATGAGTATTAAGATTCCTGATCTTTGCTGCTGATTTATTGAGTGAGGGCAGTGAAAACATTTTTCCCTATGTGGCATCTAGGTTTTTTTTTTTAAATAGCCCCTGCCTCCTTTGCAAAAGAAAACAAACAAAACCCAAATCCAACCCAATTTCACTTGGATTACACTAAATCGTAATTATCCCTTTTCATAAAAAAAGAAAACCACAAAAAGAAAAAAATCTAATCACACCCACACTCTGAAATATATTTTGAACTATTCAGACAGAGATTAACAGTGCTTTCTTAAGGCATTCTAAAACAAGGGCAACAACTGTAGATGAAGTCTCTGATTAACAACAATAAGCAACCAACCTCAGCAATCCAGGTGTTTGACTAAAGTATTAAAAAGGACTCTCCTGAACCAGAGTATATTACACTTTAGCCTCCAGCACAGACTCCTCCCTGCAACTCAAGCAACATGTCTGCTGACAGCAGACTTTAGCAGAGCACATGTTAAGTCTTCCTGGAAATGCTTTTCCAACTAGCTGTAAGAAGTTATTCCATCTTATGTATTTCTACAATCTGTGAAAGCAACTACAACTTCAAATCAGCATGGCTATTTTTATATGAGCTAGGAAGCTACTTAAGCCTCTTAGGCATCCATGTAAGCCACAGAAGTCAACATCTGAGTGTGAGCCAATCTCTCTTAAACCAAGGAATAAGTAATTTGTTTGAATTGCTTTTCCTCCAACTACTGGAAACAAGAATTAAACAAACCTGAAGCAATTAGAAATGTTAATGTGAGTTCTAGCTTTTGACATTTTAACCACCACAAAAAAAAAAGTAACTTCATATAAATATTACAGATGCAAATTTAAAATTAATTTATTTAATAAGATCAGTTTGCTCAAAACAGATCATGTGTACCTTAAGAATGGTACTATAACACTGTCTTTAGGAATTGCAAAGATGTCATTTAGCTGTTGAACAGAGAAGCTCAAGTCCAAATGATCATTGCTTAATCATGAAATAATAAAAGTAGATGTTACTCTTCCAGAAATACTCACTACCTTTCAAACGCTCACTGTAATGAATGTCATGGTGAACTATCACAGACATTTTTAGGATACTAAACCCTTCTATGGATGCATGCATTTTAAACTTGCCCTATTACCCACAGGTAATAGGAAACATTTAATTTACGTATAGCAAGGCAGATGTGTAGCAATAAATTCTGCAATAAGTAGTTAAAACTTCTGCACAGACATATGCTGATCCCGTTGCCATTCAATATCTAAATGCTATTCACTGAAGTTTCTCTCATGAAACAACTATGAAGTTTCTCTTTAAAAGGCACTTGACTACATCCCAAGCATCAGGCTTCAAACCTATTCTAAAATCTACATCCTTTTCAAAGCTCCTCATCCAAAACTGAGGACACTTCGCCAAATTGCAATGTCATCATTCCCAAACTAGTAGAAAAAGTAGCCTGTCTGATACTCACCACACCTAGTAACGAATCAAGCATCACAGTGCATTTATTCTCTACTTCAGTGTGACACCAATCTATGATCATCATGTGACTGTCAAACCAATCACTCCCCCATCCTCTATTCGTACTTTTAGTTTTTGTACCATCGCATTAAGTTTCATCCCATCAGTTTTGGGCCAGCTGGAATTCTGATCCCATCACTCAGAATTCTTCTTTGTGCTCCTAACCTGCTCTGTTCACCTTCTTTAAGAACTTCATTTTGATATTGATTTAATTATTGAGTAACAAGGACTCTACCAAACTTGAATGTCCACCTATTATTTTTGCTTCTTGTTTCATTTGCATATCACCGGAAATGATAAAACCCGCACACTTCTCTTTCCAAATGCCCTAGAGCAGGCAGTCACTTCTGTATGATTAACCTCCTTTCTTTACAGCTGTGGAAATCTTTCCATTTCTCTGTCAAGAACTCCTACAGCAGTCAAAGCAATGCCATCAACATCAGAGGAATATATATATATGCGCACATATATATACGCATATGTATATATGGCTTTGGATTATGGGTTAAAGTTTTTCAATATTATTGTGCAGAAGACAGGGAAACTGCGTTAGTTTTAAGGACACTACTAAAAATAAACCAGCAAGAATCTAGTTTTTATCTGAATCAGCAGATACCGAGATTTCTCATCTTGGGCAGGGAAATGTAATGGTTACCTGCAGAGTTAAAATGAACAAAAGTGATTAAATAACCTGTGGTCAGGGAGAGCCTCAGCAAGCAATTTTGTTTACCTGGGAAATAAGCCAGGAGTGAAAGGGGAGCTGATGCGTTTAAGATCTCTGAATTGCCCTCTCAGTGTTCTCACTCTTGCACCTCTTGATTGCAAAAAGAGCATCTCATCCAGGACCCAACTCTGCTTAACACAGAGCTTACCATCTCCCATTCCTCTAGGCAATGCCTCCAGACTGCTTCTCCTGACCAATTTGAAGAAATACCACCATGTGGTCTTCTACCATTCCTCCTCCTAGCTGAGTGTCTTCAAAATCCACAAAGCTTTTCCAACAGAGGAAGCAAATTCATAGCTCATTTCTCCTGGAAGGCCACATCCTGTGCAGGTAGCCCTGAAGTTGCAATTACCTACCAGCAAGTAACTTAAATCAGCTCTTCAGCTCACATCAACCCCTCCCGTTTAGCCAGTGTGGGACTATGCATCATGTTACTGCAAACTGCTTTAGGATTGAACAAAGAAAAATATCAGCTTGAAAGTTAAACAGTTAAAAACACACACCACATTTATTTTTGTAATCTTTACACAGTGCAAACACCTCTGCAACACAAAAAAGGAGTGGCTCTTCCAACGAACAGAGCAGCATTTTCTTGAAAGCAGTGTTTCAGGACATGACACTGTTCCACATTATACTCACTGCATATTTTTCTAGGGAAATTGCAACAGCTAGAATTTTAATCAAGGTCTTAATAGTTTTGAAGAAATAGGTGCCCCTTTTTCTATGCTATCCATAAATGAAAGCCTGAATTCTGGAATTCTGCTTTGCAGTGGTGAGTGAATTCCACAGCTGTGGGATCATGGAATACAAGGGGCCTAATTACAGAAGGCAAGGATCAGTTCTGGTAGATGATTAAAAGCTAAAATGAAGCTGAGTGGTTTAAGAACCACAAAAGCTAGTTCTTGCCTGTCAATTCCAATAGAACGAACATTACTTCTGTGTTCAAATCTTGAAAGAAGATCCAAATCAACCACAACATAGTGAAAGAAGTAAAAAGAGGGGGGGTTTCATGCCTCATCAGGATTTTTTGCTGCAAGGGAAGTTTTCAAGTTCCTCAATGTTGCTTTTTTAGGCTCCTCGTAAAGATTCTGTGAGTACTTACATATTAGAGTGTTAGAGCCACACATATAAAAGCTCTGTTATATCTCTGGTCTTCTCTACATGGGAGTACTAGACTGAGAAAGCAAACCAGGACCACCTCTTCAAGTCTGAGGCCAACAACAGCATCAGGCACTGCGCCACAGAATCTCCACAGAGCACAGCTCTCAGTTTCATGCAGAGACCTCCTCTCCCCTTGGTGTCAGCCTCGCTGGCAGTGCAGTTTTAACTTGGCCTCTGTTACAGTGGGTTCTGCAGGCCACTTCAGCCAACCTAGTGCCCACAGAAGTCTGTATTACCTTCCCAACTCTGATCTTTAAGACCTTGGGCATGTTATTTAAATCCTGATCCAGCAAAACACCTCAGCGCAAATGCACCACATTCACTGCTACAGGCTACAGTCCGTGTTCCTAGGTGAGACAAACTTCTGCATCCCCAGTCCGTAAGACGGGCATAGAAGATCTTTGAACCCTCCAAATAATCAGCTGTCATCTTTGCCACTGTGTGTAGTGTCTGTATGTAAGAAAAAAACCAAAACAAAGCATTTGGTTGGAGTTTCTTTGTAACGCAAACCACCAATAGCATTATCAGCAGCCATTTCTGCACCACGTAAAAAAGAACAGATTTAACTTTCTTGGCCACAACTGACTGAAATCAAAACTAACAAGCTATGTGCTAAAATTAAAAGCTTCCATTACTGGTTACCAAACATCTTAAGCTCCAAAAATGGAAATTAACCTCATATTGATGGCAGCTACACACTTAGTGATATGTCACCATAAATACTATTGTAAGGGACAAGAAAAAAAGACTGACTAAATATTAAAAAAAGATTAAGCAAGAGCACCTCTAAACTAGTGTGAATTACTTGTTAACACATTTTTCAATTGTGCAACAATCCCTTTGTGCCTGGCTCCTCTTTAGAGTAAAAACTGAACTTCTGAATAGGTTCTTGATTGTTGACTAATTTAAGAAAAAGTATTCCAGTCCTGAAAGAATGAACACAATAAATTTATGGGCATATTCAAAATATATTAGAAACTGCTTAACACATATTAAATTGCTTTCCAGTAATAACCACACAGATGAATGCTTACACAAACCAAAACAAAGTAAAAAAAAAAAAAAAAAAAAAAGGGGCAAGTGAAATTATTTACTCCATGCTATGGTTTAAAAAATTTAACCAAAAGCTCACACAAGCATGAAGCACAATCTATCAAACTTCCCAGGGTAACCAGAACTGATGTTCTTTCTGGTCTGTAGCTTCATATATACTGCCCACATTTTTATGTATTAAGAAGTTTATGAGTCCTGTGCACACCATGAGAAAAGGATAAACTGGTTTCTATTAGAAATACTACTGTGCATTTGCAATTGTATCAGGAATCACCCTGTGAACTGAAAAAATGCTGTAAAATCTCAAAAGACTGTTCTAAAAACCACTTTGCATCCCAATAACCTTGGGTTATGAATGGTTTTACCAGACTAGGTTCTTCAGCTGGTCTCTTTCTAGTACTATACATTTTGATAGCATTGCTCACCTAAGAAAACCAAGTCAGTCTTCAAAGCAGACCAGTTGTTCTTTTCACGTATCAGCATCTATATTTGTTAACTGTACGAATTTAGCCTGTAATTTTAATAAGTTAGTGGTCTCTGTAATTAGCAGTTACAAATATCTGGCTGCATTCCAAATTTTAAAGAAGCCTGGGTTGCCTACCACTTCACCAGAATGTGAATGCCTTCAGCGTCTTTATATTCTTCCAGTAAATATATGGCACACCAAAATTACATGCGAGAGAGACATTTTTAAGGCAGACAAACATTTGTACAGTACAGACGGGAGAAGTTGCAGTTACAGCTTTGGCATGCTTTGAGAGGTTTCTTTCAAAGCCTCTGTTAAACATATATGGCTGCATTATAGTAAGAAGAGTAATAAAGATAACTTACAGGAGGTCCGGTTTCCCCCTTTGGACCTCTGACACTTCCCATTTCAAATATTTTGCCAAGATCTTCATAGTCATAAGCATAATTATTAATATCAATTTCATAACTGTTTTCTGTGTGATAAGTCTCATCAGCATCAAGTGCACCTTCCTGCCCTGCACTGAGTTGATTATCCAGAGGGAGCTCAGCAGGCAAACTATACAGTGTTGTGTTGAAGATTTGCTGCTTTTTGCTTAGTGCATCTAAATGCTGGTTTGCTTTTTCCATTCCCTTGCTTTTAATTTTACTCTGTTTTACAGGGGAGATCAGAGAAGGCTCACTTTGTCTGCCTGCTTCTTCTTTGGTATTAGCTGAACTATCTGGATTTGATCCTGCAGGAGTTTTAGTGATATTTCTTTTTTTGCTCATCTCCTGCTGCTGAAGAGGCAGATTGACATTCTCCTGCAGTTCTGTTTCAGGCCAAGCTTCCAGCAATGGAGGTTTGGTCTCTGCAAACTCCAACGCAGAGGCATTTCTTGACTCAAAGTGGTCTGGTAGAAAGTGAATCTGAGCAACATTGGTAACAGGCATGTTTGATGCTTCCTTCCATCTATAAGCTGATATATCTTCCTGGTGTTCCTCATCGATGATCATCTTTGAAAAAATATCCAGGCCATCTGACACAAGTGGAGCTCCTGGCTGAGATCGATATGTTTCAGCCTGGCGACACTGCTGTTTCACATATTTACAATAGTTTGCAGAGGCTTCTGCAGAGGGAATAACATCTAGCTGACAGATAACTCCTTCAAAGCTGACAGACTGAGAGTTCATCCTTCCCAGGGTAAATACACTATCCGAATCAAATGTCTCCACTTCAGAAAGTACTTCACTGCTATAGTACTTCTTTCCACACTCAGCAAATATTGAGACAGTCTTGTCTCCAATGCCAATGGCAAATGAATGCCATTGTTCATTATGAACACTATAATTGAAGTATACAGACTGCTTTCCTCCAGTGTACACTGCTACCTTTCTTGGTAGCAGCTGGACACCAAACTGCAGTCTACTTTTGTTCCTAATACTGAAAAGGAAAGCATTATTGACTCTGTAAGAGTACAACCCAACCAATATGGTGAACTGATGCCCTACATTTGATGGTATGACTTGAATGACGGGGGACTCAATATGTGCATCACTAGTTAGTACAACTCCCGATACAGTTAGACGAACACCCTGAGGTAACAGAGATGATGTAGAAGGCACTGTTGTCTCTGAGGGCTCTTGAACATCTTTCACAAGGCCCAGTTGATGAAGAACATCTATTGCTGTAAAAAGAAACAAAGGCATACTGTTGATTTCATTTACAAGATCATAAATTCAGATCTACATAAACAAATGTACACACAACATCTTAACAAATCTGCACCTCCTGAAGCATGTACTCTACACACAGCAAGGCCAACAAATCCCTAAGGCAAGGCACACTGATTTTTCACATAAATCAAACAAATAATTAAGGCAAGAAAAAAAATTCCATCCTAAAAAAACCAAGCAAACAAAACAAACACACAGAAAGGCCCACACAATGCACACTGTAGCTTAATTCACTTATGAAAGTGGGAAATCCCCATTTGCTCCTTTCAAACTTTCACAGTGATCAATGAACACACTTTGGTTAGTTTCTTATTTATTTGGATAACCCTGTTTATTCTTTTAGCAGAGAATTACTTTTTTTTTTTAACTTTTTCTTCTGAAAAAAAAATCTTCTGCAATAAGACCATGCTCTTTCTCTTTATCTGAAAAGTTTGAATGAAAGCATTTGAGGGAAGAGTTGCTTTGTTTATAAGAAGGCACAAACTATTCATAACACCATAACACCCCAGTAGAGCACCAAAAGATAGACACTGGCTCAAAGCAAAATACAAAGATAGGCCTTGCCAAGGAGCTACTACATGTTGCAGGGGTAATTCAGCTGGTACCTGGGAAGAATTGCTGTGCTTCCACCAGGGAGTTCTCTGCCTGCCAAGCAAGGCCCTGTGCCACTGCAGAGCTGGCTTTAAAGGGAATTGTTTTCCCAGTAGGATAACTGTATGTATCTGTGCTAGCCAGTCAGACTAAAAGAAAACAAAGATCTTTCGAAGGGTAGGTGCAGCAGACTGCACCACCACCACCTCCTTTCCCTCCACACTTGTTTATTTGTACTGATGATGTGAACTCTGCAGCAGTGGGAGCAGTGATGAGCAAGGAATGAGGAGAATTGTCAGGATCCAAGGGGCAGTGCTCCCATCTTCTGCCTTATCTGTCCTCCTAAAGAACATAAAGGCTGTAGCTATCCTGACAAAACATTGAATTAAGAGTGCACTCCAAAGCAGGAAACATTAAGGAGACAGAGAAGCTAACTATCCTACTGATTTATGTCTTATAGATTTGGCTTTGGCATATAGAGGTCTGGAGAGATCTTCCTCCAGGGTAGAATGGGCAGTGGTGTTTTCATTGTTGGATTCTCTACTGTCTCATAAAATGTGAGCTTTGTCCTTTAACCTTTTCCTTAGCCTGGACCTTACAGTGCCTCCATCTTTCACTTGGCTAAATATCTTCACCTACTGGACAGAAACACAGTTATCTAGCCTCCTGATAAACTGATATCATATCTGTCCCGGGATAAGAAATCAAATACACTTTAGGTAAGTCAACAGTCCAAGGTGACCCAATTAATTTGGTGTTGCCTAAATCAGATTTAGGCATGTTGGAGTTGGTGGGCATAGACACCTTATTCCTTCAGGATGAACATAAAGATACTGATAGATGCCTTATAATGCAGCTGAAATACTACAAAGGCTAGAGTAGGAGCTAAACTACACGTGCCCAGCAGTCTTTCTGTAGGGTCACAAAATAAGACAGCATTTATGGCATTGATTGATTAGTAAAACTGCTTGTCTGAGTTCTTGTGAAAGATATTACTGAAATATTTCAGAGATCGAGTCAAAACGCAATCATGGAAATAAGGAACAAGAAGGGTGGGAGCTAAAATATGGGAAAATGCTGAAGGAACTACATTTGCTTGGCCTTGAAGTGAGAATGTTTGGGGGAATCTAATTAAAACCGTCCATTATCTGAATTGAGGCCATAGGGAAAACAGAAAAGGTGAGGAGCAACAGCCAAAAGCTGCAACACAAGAAATTCCAGCTCCATACAAAGAAAAAGCCTTCTCACTGCAAAAGTGGTTAAGTGCTGGCCCCGGGGCGGCAGAGACATTGTGTAATCTCCATTCTCGGAGATTTTCAAAGCCCAACTGGATGGGACCCAATAACCTGAACTAACTTCAACATTGACCACGATCTCAGCAGGAGCTAGGAAGAGATAAGTTCAAAGGTCCTTTAACCTAAATTTTCTGGTTTTTTGCACAAAGGGAAACTGAACACTAGTTTTCAGAGCATTGCACAGTAGTGTACACTATTGTCTTCTTCCACCCCTAACTGGAAAAATTTCAGTGAAACACCTATACCAAAAATTGTTTGTAGTATCTAGTAGTTCCACTGAGCAAATAAGCCTGACAGGCAGACACTGTCACTTTCTATAGCATTTAGCTGAGGGTATTTTTACTATGGTCATTGTGCCTATATTAAGTAAACAAAGCTATTAAATGGCACAACAAAAATTTGGAGTAAACAAGAAAAGTTAAGGATTCTCTACTATATTAAGAGAAGAGAGCAACTGAAACTAATGGATGTTTACTCTTTCAGTGGAAAAAAAGGTCTCCTTTCCCAGTTTCCCCTTCTCTGTTTAGTGAATGTATTCATAGCAAACTTTAAGAATAGACAGGTGTTGGCTTAGTTTCAGTGGTGAATTATGAAAAGTGCTTGAGATTTCCTTGAGAGTAGTTTATAAATTGGAACCAAAAGTATCAACCTGAATGCACTGTACATCTTGAAAATTAATTACACACCTTGTAGTGTTTCTAGTCATGTTTGAGATTCGCAGATGGGCCAAGATTATCCTGGAGAGTAGCCAGCACAGACAGAGGTATGGAGAAAGCATATCTTCGCAGAAAGTCATGTGTGTGCCAATTTCTCAAGATGTTTTGCCTCAGAGCAATTAATTTACTATGGCTGTATTTTTATCTGTCAGACTGATACTAGAGGTCAGGTTACAGTAGAGCTTCGAAGTGCAATGCATCTGCTAACGAACCACCACACTTTCCCAGGACCTCAGTCCTGCCTGGTCTGCCTGTAGCTCTGGAGAAGAAAGCTGCTCTTGCATTGCTCTTGTAAAGGGAAGCTAGGAAGAAACACAGGTCGTGTGCTCTGGGCAGTGCAGTCTTACACATGCAAATAATTCCCAAGGCTGAACACATTGCTCCAGCACCTCTGTGCAGTGGCCGGGCTAGCTGACTGCACAGAGGAGAACAGCTGATAAACTAACCTAAGGTTGTGCCCAAACATCACATCCCAACCTAAATATTTGGCAAGTACTTGTACTTTTAAAAATTATTAGTGATATATTGGAATTTTAAAATAACAACACATGTGATATGTCCAAAATATTACAAATTGATGTATAAAATAAAAACCTTAAACCGTCTTAAAATAGTCAGTTTAAAATCACATTCAAGCCTATCACTACTAATCTCAAACTGCAAGCAAAATTGCCACATTTTTGGCACTTCTGATTTGAAAACAGCGCATAGCTTAAAAGTGTCTCATCAAAAAACGGAAAATCAGAGAGCAAAACGAGGAATAAGATGTTCTCCACATCCTGCAAATAGATTTCTGCAAAAAATGACAGGTCCTGAGAGAGCTAAATACAAATAAATGTTATGTGAAAAATTACATCAAATAAGTATAAACTTGCTGACTTGCTGCCTGTTAACCCACTGTCAAGCCAAAAGGCTGTTCCAAACTTTTTTGGCCAGTCATTTAATTTCTGGTCCAACCTGTATTTTTATTTTATTTTAAGGCTTTCAGAAGCTCTTGGCAGCACACAGGATTTTGGGAGCAGGCAATCCTCATTTTTCCTCCCAGCATGACAACCACTATTTTCTTTACCTATCAGTTTTAAGTTTTCTTTGTTTACCCACGCCTGCAAAACATCTGTCTTCACTTACTGTTTACTCAACCCATTAGTCTCCCAAATTGTAACAGCTCAGCTTCTTGAAGGGAAAGTTTTCTTAGGTTTTTGGTATCCAGTGCTTTCCCCTTCTACCTTCTAGGAGAACTTTAAAAATCCACAGCCTCACTGCATCATGAGGGGAAGAAAAACCTAACACGGGCTTTGGCAAAAAAGCTTCTGACCCTCTTGTGGCACAAAAGAAATCCCACAAAGGAACTGGAGAGGAACGAGGGGACTTGCTATTTCATTGTTTCGCACCCATATTTCATTCAGTCTCTTTTGTTCATTTCCCACATTCTTCCATACTCATGACTACTGTGAAGGCAGGAACTCTGAGATGCTTTCTCTGTTTCAGCAACCCTAGGACACACATTACTCCCTTCCCCTTTACCAGCATGGGTAAGGGAAAGACAAGGGCCATTCATCAGTCAGCTCCCTCAGAACTGAGAGTACTCATCAGGTTGCCCATTTTCTAAGTGATGATGCATCTGCAATGCGGTAAATTAAGACACTTGGCTGCAACCAATGCTCTCCTGGACACTAGGCTGAGTGGCTGTCATAGGAAAACTAATGAGATACATCAATTCCGCATGTCCTTGAGCCAGACTCTAAGTACTACTTCTGAAGACTGAGACTGTATCTTTACATACGTTTGACTGAACACAATTAATAGCAGCCTACCAAACTGAACAAGGCATAATTTCTCAGGTAAAGCATCAGGCTGTCTCATCAGCTCAGGAAAGAGGCAGTGTTCATTAGCTAGCATCTTCATATTTTGCAAAATACTGGTTATTTTCAAAATACAACTGCCAAGAAAGTGTAAAAAACAAAGCGTTAACATGTTCCTAATGGGCAGACAATCCTGCTCTGGGACAAACACTAAGCACTGCAAATGCAATAGTGATAGCTCTGCAGCTTATAAACCGAGACTGAAGGATATACTTGAGCTGCTCTTTTGTCTGCTGTTCTCTGAGTTGCTTTTGCAACCTCTTTCACACGCTGTGCAAATATAGTGCAAGAGGGACCAAATTTATCCATGGGTGGCATGTTGCATCAAGGTTTAATGCATCGTTTTTATCCCAAGCAAGGACTTAAAGAAAATGAAATCATGTATGGCATGCGGCATTTGTGCACTGGAGTTTCCATTCAGTAAGGCTTCTCATATGGCTATCTAGAAATGCTATTGAATAACAATACAACAACAACAACAGTCAAGCTCCTTTCTCTGATGGTGACAAAATAAAAAATAATTCCATGTAAGCATGTCGAGACTGGAAGCTTTACCCCATTTCTGCAAACCTGTGTGCATGGAGGTATTCTCAGCCAAGAGGCAAGTAAGCCTTGGACTGCACCCACTTGCTTGTATCACTGTGCCCCCAGTCCTGCAGCCTTCACAGTCCTTGCTTGAAGTTTTGGTAGAAAAACAATTCCCAGGCTGAGGCACATGAGAAGTGAGAGGAACAGTTTATTTCTTTGCAGAAGAGGAGGGTGGGCTGGAGGCATGAAGACACTCAAACCATCCCTTCACTCCTGCCTCTGGCATCCCTCACCTGCTTCCGCTACACCAGGAAACTGCAAACTGGCTCCCTAGAACAGCCTCTTCCCTTTCCATCCCTGCAGGCCTGGAACAGGTCAGGCCACACACATCTAATGGTGCTGCCCCTCCTCCAATGAGAACTTGGCTCAGCTATTAGAAGAATCTGGGAAAATCCCATCATCACAAAAGCATATGGCCTCCATTGAGCTGGATGTGAAAAACCAACAACCAATATTACCAGGCAAACAACGGGCAACTAATGGAAGGCATATAAAGACAACTGGGGGAAAAAGCAAAACAGAAAACCACAACTGAAAGGAAACGCAGGCTTTGCCAATATCTGGGAATGAGGAGCTGGAAAAAGGCATTGGTGAGAATAATGGTGGGAGGCTGCTGAGATATCCCAAAGGGCTGTAACAAAACATTATCAGGAATGAGTCTTGTCTTAACCACACAACCCAGCTGTTTGTATTCAGACGAGTATTTGTAGTTAACACACCAGCCAAGGATGACCTATTTCTTGCTTCACCTGTACAGTGAAGGAACATGGCAGAGAACTCTTGCTGCCACTTTCATGACAACTAAGACATGACTAAATGGCATGTTAGCCTCTACCACTTCAGGAGCTATTATTCCCAGAGCAAACTGCACATCTGGTGCTGTTATAACAGCTGGCAGATTAAAAAAGAAACTAAAAACAAGGCAACCTTATTTCCTCACTAACATCTGCATCTGAATGCAAAGCCAAATGAATACCGAATTTCACATTTTTTTCAGTGATGCCAGCCTAGACCAAGCCTTTATTATATGCAGTGGTTTGCCTGCAGTCTTAAGTGCAAAGGTAACTCAGTCATAGCTTGCCACCCCCAAGGACACCCACTTACAATGAAGACACAATCAAAGCCTTTTCACTGTACAAGGCTTCTTTTTTATGAAGAGCTTGCTTAAATATGTAAGCAATTTCATAGACAGAAACTCTGAGTAATTTTCAAAAGGTCATCTTTTCCAAACTGGTTACTTTAAACTTTTGCTCTCATTATGCTGTAGCTGGTATTTTCTTTAAGTCATATGAATTAAGGAACTGAACCTAAGGTCACTAGTAACAACTGCCATTTACTCTTTTTATACAGTAACATGTTATACAAATGTCCTGTTATAAACAAAGCATTCTCACCTTGTTTGGGTACTTGTGCAACACCCACAGCTATACATATTGCAATAAAAAGGAGAGCTTTCCTAAAAGGGAAAGAAGGAAAGAAAAAAAAACATGTGAGAAAATACTATAGTTTCAGAAATCCAAGGAATTAGAAGCTTGATTCAACATCCAAAGTCCATGACAGGATATCACTGACTTCAGCAAGTCCTGAATCAAAGCCATCACATTGTACAACTTATATAGTACATATATTTTACATTGGCTTTTATTAATAAAGTGACTGCATCTGCTTTATATTTTCTTGCACCAGCTTTCAAATATGAATGCTGCTTAGCAGTAAATTTCTTCCTGGAAAGAAAAAAGTGTTAATGTAAAGAAACCATAAAATAAATGACAAGTTAGTGCCTATAAAGATCATTAAATACTTTTGACCTGCTGTCAGTCTTTTCACTATATCACATCATATTCCCATAAATGAAAATGTTGTCACACTTTTTTTCTTGTATTATAAAATTTTATCATGCTCTAACAAAGACATGCTCTTGACAGAGTAAAAAAAAAAATCCCATCACATCAACTTAGAACTCCATGCTCAGATAGGAAAATACAAAACTGATAGGTGTCACAGGCTCATTGTCCTGGTTTAGGCTGGAATAGAGTTAATTTTCTCCTTAGTAGCTGGTAGAGTGCTGCGTTTTGGATTTTGTATGAGAATAATGTTGATAGCACACTGATGTTTCAGTTGGTCCAACAAATATGTATAAGGTTGATATAGATGATGTGCTCAAAATTTCCTTTAGAAGTAAGTGTTGAATGTTGTAAAAAGAGCACATTTTTTCCACGATTAAGAACAGACTACGCTATTTCTTACCCATTACCATATCAGCCAGATTAACATCCAATCACACTCTTATCAGTGACTGAATCTTTTACTAAAAGATAAATATATTTTCTGTTAATGTTACATATCCAGGCACAGATGTATGTAACAATTATAGTAGTCTATATCTACCTCTAAGCAGAAATAGTTCAAAAAATCAGAAATACAGTTCTGACACTAACTACTCACGCTCAAGCCGCAGCTCAACCCCTCTTGCTCATTGAGGTATGTAACATCGTTGATTTTTCATAACATTAAGTGCTAGAGTGACTAAAAGTGTTTGCTAGACCAAGTCAGAGAGCACTTGAGTATCTGGAATGAAGAACACTTGAAAGAAACATAGTTGCAACTAAACACCTGTAACTTCATGTAATGTACCTTTGCCAGGGCAGGAAGAAAACCCAAACACTTTATAGAGGACCGTATGGTTCAAAGAGAGAGATATGGTCCTTCACGGGTACACATGTACACATGCACATATATAGCAGTATTTAGTGAAATAGCTTGCTATTCCTTTCACGGGTTTGCAATTCAAACGTTCCAGAAACATTCAAATGCATGAAAACCATTGAGCAAAAACCTGCTTTTATCAAGTGGATTTGCATATTGCGAGAGCTTACATTTTGGCCATCAGAATGAATAATTTAAGGAACATTAAGACACAATAGTCATCATTTCCACTGGAAAACTGTAGATACATCATGTCTTTTAGAAGAAAATGCACAGAACATATAGGATACTCAGAAATATGCATCAGTGCTTCAGTTCTTATTATAGAAGGGTAGAAGGGTGGAAACTACACCTCACAAATCCCAACATGCCTGTAAGGGCATGTTTTTTAATTAACCACCACTGCAGTCCCTAGCTATTCCTCCCTTCAAGCTTTCTCCTGCTACAGCCACAAAATGTTTACTGGGGCAGTTCTGCCACTTCTACAAAAGACCTAATGCTGACTGTAGTCCAAATAGCACATCAGCTACAGGACACTCGCTTCGGGTTTTTTTCAGTTCTAAAGGCCAGAATTCAAATTCATAGCTTCTGCATCACACGATGCATCATCTTTTGATCTAATGAGAAGCTCAGTGACAGGAGATAGCTGTGTCAAAAAGTCCATGCATTGCACTGTATCAGCTAAAACTTAGGACAACTCTCTATTTGACTTTTAAAGGTGCAAAATGGATTTACAATTAAAAAAATCACATAAGACATTTTAGCTACCTCCAAAATTAGAGTGCTCAAAGAACCCCAGAGCCCAGAATTCAAAGATGACTCCTCTTAACATTACAATAGCCTCTTCCACAACAACAACCAGGTACAAAGCTGTGTGTGCCAGGTATCTGCCTCTGTTACCTCCCAGCAAACACTGTAGGAAAGCAAGAAATTCCAAAATGCTCCCAGGGCTGTAAATTACACAGATGTAACTGGATATACAGGAGCATTTAGTGAGAGGTAAAGACACATATCTGCCCCTCCAGTGCTCTCCAACTAACGTCAAAAACAGATGAGTGAACAACTAAAAGAAAAAACAGGGACCAGAGACAACCACAGGGTTGAAGATCCTCGAATGTGTGGGAAAAGTTGGTCTTCCTTCTATCTTTTTTCACAAGTAAAACCTTTTGTAAATGAAACCACGTGCAACCTAAAATGAAGTTGTACAAGTGAACCCTCCATGGCTGAAAATGAAACAATCAAATCCTGTCTTTTTGAGAGAAACCATTCGTGCAACTCTCTCTTCTTGATCAAGACCACTACTCTCTACATTTGCAGATTTTAAGCTGCAGAGTAGTCAGTTCTCAGTCCCTACTCTCACACCAGCATAGCCACTAAGACCTCAGGCTCCCTGCTGCATAATATGTGTGTGGCTTGATCCATCATCTGCCACAGCTCCAAGGAACTTAGGTCCTTGTCTTGGCTGAGCCCACAGATCTTGCGGAGACCTGCCCCATTGGGACAGAACAATAGAAACATACAAAAGCAGGTGGCAAGGAAGACTCCAGCTGACTCAAATGCTGGCTGTTTTTTCCCTGTTTTAACATCACACATGAAGCTGTTCCAATACACCTTGGCTATGTCCTGTCCTAAAGCTTAGGTATCTCTTGAGCTTCCTCCCCTTCTCCTGTCTTTTATTCCTCTTTATTTTACATGCAAGCACAAGCTGAAGGCCACTATAAATCTTTTGCAGGAAGGCACTATCAAATGTGGTTGAACTATTCTATCACTTAAAACTGAGCTTATCTTTCTGATAATCTTTGACATCTTGTGGCTGTTTGCCTCTTCCTACAGAGCAGACAGCAACTATGCATGGTGGTTTTTTGCATTAGGGGTGATAGATGGATGAGGAAACTGATAAGCTTCAAAGCAAGTTTGGCAAGCAATGATA
The DNA here is from genome assembly GCA_013396775.1 of Cephalopterus ornatus. Classification (NCBI taxonomy): domain Eukaryota; kingdom Metazoa; phylum Chordata; class Aves; order Passeriformes; family Cotingidae; genus Cephalopterus; species Cephalopterus ornatus. The sequence goes on along the minus strand of VZRE01002603.1, from coordinate 310,446 downwards.
AAAAATTCCATCCTCTGAAGACTATTCAGCAGCATACAGAGCTCCAGTTTGGTCAGTGCACAGCATTACCCCTTCGTTCCAGACTAGTTTCCTAATACCCAGTTTAAAGGAAGAAATACCACTAGTTGGCTGCTAGAGAAGACAGGAAAACTTGTTCCCAATGCAACTGCCACAGATGCATTCAACCCTGCACTCATCAGTGATGATTGTTGAAATATCAGCACTTGCCCCATCTGCATTGTTTCACGGGATCTCTCCTCTGGGGACTGCTGAGGAGAATGGCCCAGTTTGAGTCCATCCAGCCTGAGAAGGGCTTTGGGAAAGGTGGTAGCACCTTCTAGACAGAGGTGACCTGGGATTCTCAAAGACCTCAAGCTGTTATAAACCTTATCTTTCAAGATGTGAAAAGAAAGATAACTTTCTTTGCTACTATAATGAGATTAAGCAGTAGGTCCAGTGTTCCTTCTCAAATTTTAAAAGACCCACTATCAACGTGGCTCAAAAGGACACAAGAGCCTCTCCAGGGTGACAGTCGCATGCCCTCGGGGATGGAACCATGTAACTAGCCAGCAAGGGGGGAAGCTCCAGAACCCTTGGCCAAAGTTCACCATTTGAATGAATGGAAAATGGTAAAAATACAAGATTAGGTAGAGGAGCAGTGACCTAAGAAGAGTTGTTTTATGAGTAAATCTCTGATTTCTTACACTAGATTTCTTCTCTAGATAGTGTACACCATTTTCCTCTGCATTAAGGCAAATTATGCAACTGAAATTCCCACTCATGTGAAACACTCTTCTTCCACAGGGTTCGTCTCCGTATACTTTGTAGATCATTCCTCAAACATTCTACAACTCAGTGCTTACAAGAAACAAGGGTGACACAAGGCTTTTAATGTTTTAAATATTCTGTCAATAAATTTGGTGAGAGACTTAGAAGTTATGCAGCTGTTTTATTTTTTTAACCTACAGAGAAACCCCTATACAGGCCCGACCTAATGGCATTTCAACAAAAAGGTGGTCAGGGTTGCAAGGGATTTACTGGTTTGACATATGCTAAGGAAACCTGATCTTTTGCAAGGAATTCTGGTTTCTCAACACAGGCAATCAACCAGATTGCTTTCTCTCTTGACTAGTAAATTAGGTAAACAATATAGAAGCATATAGATATATATTCAGAAGCTATCTCAGATTTTTAACCTGAGTAAACTGCATCTCTGCTACTGTCTGTCTTTCCTGTAATGCAACTTATGTTTCTCCATCAGCAACACCCATTTACAGTTATCAAATAAAACCATTTTTTAAATTGCATTCAGTCAATTCCTGAACAAGTCCCACAAACATATCCATTAAACACAGAGTTCTCCTGGGAAGGCTACCTTCAGGCAGCCACGTAACTTCTCACAAGCATTCTAGTGCAGCCATTTACACACCAGGCACACTTTAGCAGCATAACCCTCACTACAACACAGAACAAATCCTTCTGTCCCGCTCGGAGAACTCAGTAAACTTAGTTTAAGACCCAGCCAGAACAAAATTAGTGCCTTACGAAGATAGACACATAATGGTAACCTCTCTAATATTACAACTACCATAAATTCACAGTCATGTTGCCTAGGCTGCTTTTAGGCAAACTGTAGAGAGAGGAGCTCTACTTTGCACCACAGATGAGGATGCATTAGAAATATTTCAGCCTATTGTAGAAGCACATAAATACAAAGCACCTCATCTGGCCATCTCTGTTATAAGAGAGTAACCTCAGCTCTTCAGCGTAAATTCTGCATGTTTTGGTTGTTTGCTGTGTTTTAAGAGCTAGGTACCAAAAGGGCACAGGAGCTTCCAGGTTCCCTGTGGGCACCGCGGCCACCAGGATCCTCATTCCCCCTCGAGGATCAGGGGTGCGCTGGCTCGCGGGTCAGGCTGTCCCAGCTCCCCGGGGACCCTAGAGGCAGGCTGCCTGGGGTGGGCTCGGGCAGGGAAAGGACGACACCAGGGTGCTGGACAGGATGGGGCACATCCAGGACGACATGGGAGAGTGCGGAGGGGAGAGAGGCACAGCCAGCGGCACAGACGGTGTCCGTGCGAGAATCCAGCAACCCGCCGGTCCGCCGGGGGCACTGGGGACCCCGCGGGGTTACGGCTGGCGCTCGGAAGGTAGGGCTGAGGACACAGCCCGTCGGGGTCACCGTCCGCTGTCCCCGCAGGGGAGCTGAGCCGCAGCCCCCATCCCCTGCCCGCCCCGCGGCGGAGTGGCGATGCGGTGCGATGCGCCCCGTCACCGCCGTCACGCCTCCCCG
>VZRE01002603.1:297406-307777 GCA_013396775.1 Cephalopterus ornatus | reverse complement strand
CGATTACATCAGCACACGCGGCCCCCGGGGCGGGCCGGGGCCCGGCTCCGGCCCCGGCCCCGCATGGTGCGCGTTACCCCGCGCCGCTCCCCCGGGCGCCGACCCGCACCGGGACCCAGACCCGCATCTGGGAGGAGAGCTGGACCCGCACCCGCCGCCGGCAATGCCGAGCCGAGCACGGCCGGGCCCAGGTGCGGGCGGTCCGAGCGGCAGCAGTGGGACAGGTGATGCCGTTTAGTGCATCCGGAGGGCGAGAAGAGCCTTCGGCTGCCGATGGGCTCTAGCTGGGGAGACCCAGCAGGAAGCTGCGACTTAAATTAAAATATGAGGACCGGCGTGGGGGAGATGGTGAAACGATATAAAGAGAAAAAGCTGAGTGCGGTGGAGGGTTTGTATCTCGCGTATAATTAGAGTTGGGTCCAGAAACACCCTGATAATTGTTTGAAGAGGAGATGTAATTTAGTAGCATTAAAACGCCAAAAGAAATACAGCACCATTCACTGTCTTCCTAGAGAGACAAAGGTCTTTTTAACTTCAATTTCCAGTTTTCTTACCTCGTCCCTGTAACACAGCCTATTGTAACTTTATCCTTTAAGAGGTCTGTATGTAAACTGTCACTAAAAACAACCTCAGTAGATTTAAGCAATACCACAGGTTGCAGTACACACTGTACAGCAAACCTGTGGTCAGATCCTGGAGCCTTACTTGGGCAAAACTTCCATGAACCTCAGCAGAAATCTGATGCGAGTTAGGGTTATAGTACTTGGCTCTTACTGGGTGCTACAAGAACAAATATTTCACATCAGACATGCAGCAAATATCTTCTATTTGTAGGTAAGTTAGAGAAAAATGTTATGAAGTAAAACCAAACATATTCTCAAAGAGCAAAACGTAAGAGAACTGATAAGACAAGAGGAAGTGCTCTAAAAGACAAGAATTTTGTATTGTTGTCACTAACGATGCTCCAGTCAGCTGAAAAGTACTTTTCTGGGTGATCCAGGTAGCTGGGAACTGGCAAAAAGATGGAAGGGAAAATTGTGAGGGAACCAAGAGCAAGTCTAAGCTGCTGAATTTTGTTGGGGATAAGAAACCAAAGTCATAGGGAAAAAAATTATTCTCAGGCAATGCAACAGGGTCTTTGATTTCACATTCAAATTAATTTTCAATACCTTGAATCACTCAGAATCTGTATAGTCTCATTGGCTACAGGATTTCCTATTTACTTCACTTTTTGAAAGTCAAAGGTAAAAGCTGATAACATTTTGCTTTCCTAAGTACCTTACATTAAACAAACAGACAGCAAAGCGTGAAAATGTGTATTTCACAGAAGAGAACGTGGTACCTGCCCAGGGAGATACTGGACACTACTGCAATAAAGTATTTGTCAGCCTTCTGGTTTAAATCACACTTGAATGGCTTCCAATGATGGAAGTATTATATTTCATTTAGGTTTTGTTTATTAGCATTAAGATGAACTAACACATGTACATTACTGATTGGGTTTGGTGCTATTTGCTGAAATCTATCACTCTCTTAAACAAGATATCTAGTATGAAGTAGAAAAATAGTTGTTTTCTTAAGCCTTTAGCATCAGCATTAGGGATATTATGGAGAGAATTCTGCCCTGAGAATGACCCTAGGTGAATCCTGCCCTTGTTTCGTTGCACATTGACAAGTACAGGAGCCAACCTGCAGCACATGGTGAGATGGGCTGGGGACATTATGTGCAGAGATCTCCCTTTCCAGCAGCATTTGCACTGCAGAAGGCACAATTTCAGATTCTTGCCAGCTGCATATACAGAGTGTAAATGAAGCTTTGCTGACCCTGATTATGCAGTTACTTAAAACAATATAAGTTTAAAAATTAGCATTGGTTGTTCAGTTTTCTATATTCAAAACTACAAAATTAAGTTCACAAAATAGGATTCTTGACTCCTTATTGGCACTTTGCTCCTTATGTCCTTATTACAGCCCTTGCTGGGGTTGAACACAGCCTTTAGGCTGTTTGGACAGGGTCCCTGGCTATGCACGTGTGAGGAGCCCAGGAGGCTGGTCAGGCCACAGGGAGGCACGGGCAAGGAGGAGGGTTACCTGGGCCCTTCCATTTCCTCACTGCACACAGCTCATGTGTCTCCAAGTCATGTGTCCACAAACTGATTGAGAACGTGCAAGGAATGCTCCTTCTTCCCTTCCCTGTGTCTCTCCATCTTGAAACTCTTGCACTTCTTTTTGTTGAGAAGTGACTGTTACTCTGCAACTCAGTTGCTTTCTTTCCATATTAACACCCTTCAGCAGCTCCTAACAGAAGAACTTAGCACCATCTAATGCAGATGAAGAAAGTAAATGAAAGAGCAGAAGGAAATGAAATTACGTCCCTGATGTCAGGCAGTGATTGTGTGGCACTGTTGGAAACAGTCTAGCAGTCCCCAACTTGCTGCCAATCACCTTGTGTTTAAGATCAACTTCATACCAAAAATCAGTATCGGTTCTATTCTTACCCTTGCTTCTTCCAAATGTTCTTACAGTCCAATAAGAAAACTATGTTTAAAGCTATCAGATTACTTGTGTTTATTTCCAGAGCTATATATAGCAGTGTGTATACTTAAACACACGTAAGACATGGTCAAGCTCCAAACCTATTAGCACTTATTGCAACACAGTGATGCTGGAGTTTCATTTCCTATGGCAAATGTCCCAAGATCCCATCTTTTCACATCTGCTATCTCCTGCTTGTCCACAGCCTGTCCCTGATTCCTCGTCTTTCCAAGTAAACTTTGGGATTAATGATATAAAAATTTAATTCTTTTGAGACATCACTTCTTGTCTTTCTGATACGATTACAAGCTTTTCTTCTGTTTGTTTGCTCCTTGCGCAGCAGCTTTTTCCTCCTTTCATGATCTGACTTGCTCATCTGTCACTCCTGATTACAGCTGCTGAGTTCCAGCCGTGCTTTGGGGCACAAAACAGGAGCTACTCTTAAACGGTGTAAGAGATGAGGAAAATGGTTCCTATCTGTAATTTGCCTTCCAGAAAATGTACAAGAGAGAACAAAGGTTAGTATATTGCCAGAGCCTAAAAATAAAAGGAAAAAAAAGAATTTGAAGGAAAATGTGTGAAATGGGAATACGAGGACTGAGTGTTGGAGCCTGAACCTTATCCCTCTGCAATTGGGAGGAGCTTTGACTTTGACTTCAGTAGGAGCAGAATGGGACCCACGCAAGTTTCCTGGTACTGTCCCAGAATTAGGAATTTTTGGCAGAAGGTCCATGCTGCTATTGAGTTCCCTTTGGAGAACAGATTTTCTCTGCACACCACAGTGTATGGTGTTAGGCTACATACCAAAACTGCTGGAACCTAGTTTAGCAAAATCACTTAGAATTCTCTGTGGCAGCCAAAAAAAAGTTTAACACATTGCTCCGGTTAAAGAAAGTTACCAAGCTATCAAATGTGATTAAGAAATACAAGAAATGGAAAGGATTACAGCATGTCTTTGACGAAAACCAGCTAAAATTGAAGAAAGGGGGACTTCAGATCTGAAATGACTAGACATAGGCATGTAGACATTCATTGTAGAAAATGAAAGAAATTGTAATGACTAGCAGGTGTCTTTTCTCTCTAGGTATGCCTGTTACGTTCTGACAGTTTTCAATATGCCAAAAATCTGGAAATGCCTTTAAAGAGCACAGATGATGACTATTTGAATTAATCATATCCCTTCTAATTTTCAACTAGGAAACTGAAGAGAAAATTAACATCCATTTACATTCTGAAGCATTCAGAGTGAAGAGGATTTTCTACCTTTCAACACCAACACACAAAAACATGTGAGGGGAAGGAGCTGAGGGAGGAAAGGAGAGATGCTGTAGGTATAGGGGACCAAACTTAAGAGGTCCTGGCACACAGAGCAAAAAAACTGGCATGATAGAGTGAGGACTGAAAAAAATGCCAAGCCACAAATAACCATATAGACTAGTGGGATTCCTTAAGATACTTAGTTAAAACAAACAAGGGAATATATCCAACCAGGAGTAAGAAACAGAAGAGAGTCTCAGTGAACCGCAAGACAGTGTAGAGACTCCAGACCACAAGATTCCAGTGGCCTCAGCTGGGAAAGGTGGCTCACTAAAGCCAAGATACTTGTAATTGCTTAGAAGTCCAGGTATTATCCATTTTGGAAAGTCACTGCTGTAGCAGAGACCCACCATGAAGCAGAGTAAAAACTTATGTGGAGAGAGCTGAAACAGGCGATTGAAGCAGGGCCTTCTGAAGAAGTAACTCCACTTCCATCTGCTGAAAAGCTGTGACATCTTATTCTAGTGATGGCACATCATATGCCATACCAAGAATGCAGAGAAGCCTAGCCAAACACACAAGAAAATATTAAAGGAGGAGAGGAGCCTGAGTAGCAGTTATTAGGAAAGTATAAAGGGAACAGAAAATACAAGAGCAAGAATGAGCACAACTAAGGGACCATGGGAACAGCTCACAAAGCAAGTAGGCTCTAATTACCAAACAGGCCAAACTGCCAAGAGAGAAGCACAGTAAATTTCCATCTCAAAGAGGAGCCTAAGAACAACTGGTGAAACTAAACAGGAAGAGTTAGAGAAAACTCAATGACTTTCATTTTTGGTTAATCTTTATTCCATCATTGATGGAGTGCTTTGCCATCCAGGCAGGAAGTGAAGACACCCACTCCTACAGGCACAAAGATGTATTAGACGTGAGGTATTTTCTGGGATACTCATTGAACTGAAAAAACCCTGGTAGGCGAAGTCCACAAATATGACTAAGAGTCTGATTCCTACTGTCCCTACTGATGTGTGCTGAGAGACACCGTGAGCAAGACCGGCCTCAGCAGGCATGTTTAAGGAGCATTCCCACACCAGCATGGTGGCTGTAACTTCCTGCCATGGACATTGAGAAACCTTGGCAGGGTCCCCTGCATCAAGGCTTCCAAAGCCCCAAAGCCTCCTGCCCATAGCAGGAGCCCTCCCCAAAAGGTCCCAGTTCTCTTACATTGTATAAAACTTACTCTGTCTCCATCGCTAAAAGGACTATTCTTGCAAAAGAATAAAAATCTGGGGTTGGCCTATTTGAAAAAAACACAAGCTCATGGCACCCAAGGACACTTGCTTAACCTCCTTGGTAGTGCTCTGTTGAACCCTTTCACATATGGGTCAAAAAACCCTTTGAGATATCTTATAGGACATCTATTTGCAGGATAAAATCTGCAGGTATTTCCTGAAAACCATTCTCTGTAAAAGAATAAAATTGGAGCCCATTTGCAGTGAAACCATCCACACTCATGCAGTGCTCTTAGGCTGCTAGCAAAATATCATCAGCACTAAAAATTGCTCACACATCTGGAAGAACCAGCGCAGTCATCTGAGAATTTTTTAATTCCCAAGCCACAGAGAGCTCTGCATCAGGCCAGTCCTTTTTGAAGACATTCCCTTTCTTTTCTCAGCAACTGTGGGAGATGCTTCACTGTACAGTTCATTAGTCCCAGAAAAGTCTTTCCTGATCATCCCTGCCTCCAGCCCTGGGACTGAGTGTGTTCTTACACTGCTGCCCTGCAGCCAAAAATACGTGTTCCTTCTGCAGTAACTAAAAGTAGAGTTTTAGCTTGTTTCTGCAAAATTTGCTTCTGGCAACAGCAAGAGGAATTTGCAGAAGCCTTGGGCCTTCATTTCTCACCTGATGAGAGGTGAGATACCGATGCTTAATGGCTAACATCATGTTAAATCTCTGCCTTAGAGTAAGAGGACTTGTTGTCAGTTTGAAAATCTTATCAGAATTTTCTCCCCAATTATAAAAGCAGAAAATTCCATGAGGCTCCTGTTTATGACCTTCAAAATTAAGCAAAATACAGTTGTTTGAGACAGCCACAAGAAGTAAATTTTCCCAGCTCAAACTTTGAAAGAGAGAGAAATGATATCATACTATGAATAGTTATGAACTCCATCTTCTGGAAGAGTGAAATTTAATCACAAAAACATAAACAATTTAACCAATTTCAACCATTAAAAATAAATTACTTTTCTGTTATATCAGAAAAGTTTCCTCTAACCTCCCACCAATTCTCTCTAGTGGTTTTAAAATATTCTGAGTTTTTTTAACACAGAGCCTACTTGAATCATGCAGAATAATGGAGTAATTTAAAACTTATGACAATTGTTGATGATGTTTAACAAAACAGGAGTTTCCAGACAGGTATTAATATTACCAATGAAAATAGAAATTGTACTATTTCCCACCTTTTTCTTCTCTCACATGAGTAAGCCGTCATAGGATTTCTTCAGTACTTTTTAGCTCACAATAAACAAAAAAAAAAAAAATGGGTCTTATTGTTGTTTGGTTTCTCAGAATTTCAGGATTAAGAAAGCCAAAAGTATTGTCAAGTATAACCTGGTATTTTTGTATGATGAACATTTAATTTCCAAATTAAGAATTTTGCATCAGGCATGTATAATGGCAGCAAAAAAATTTCTATAGAGGAACAGATTTTAAGTTGATTGCTTTTTCTGAAAATACCAGACAGATGAACACGCGGAATCAAAGACTCAAATACGTTGGCACTAACTTCAAGGCTGATATTTTTACAATAGTAATATAATTAATTTTCTTAAATCCCTTACAGCTGTACCACCAATATAGCGTAGTATTTTTAATAGCCTGTTTCATCACCTTATTTTTAGAGATGAAATTTTGATCCTGTTCTTCAGTTATTTAAAATTTATTAAGTATGTAAGCAAGAACTACTGTTGCAGGGAAGTAAAAGACCAGGTCTTTCACCTAAATTGTTTCAGATAACCCTTCCCTCTTCCCCATTCAAGTCATGTAAGAAACTGAATAAAATCCTCCCATAAATACTCATTCAGAAATAAAAAAAACTAGGATAAAATATGAATATATCTGAAAGATGAGACTTCTTTTTCTGCTTGTATCAAAGAAGTTCATTAAGCCAGATGTGCCTGGATTACTCTAATTACAGAGAGCTGTAAAAACCTTATGATTGTTTAGTTATCCAGTTTTGGCTTAGACATAATCAAAAGTTGAACAACAGATGAGTAACTGCACCATGTTGACCCAAACACACATGCAACAGTTTAATGAGCGAACTCTTTTAAAGCCGAGAAGTCTAGAACTTGTCAAAAAATCAGCATTAATTTCTCTTTGCAACCTCAAATTGCACCCTGGAGTCCTTACAGGGTTCTGGATTACTTTTCACAGTAAAAATCCTTCTTCTGGTGCTCCAAATCCTCCAGATGGGCACTGCACCCTAGGACCTTCAGGAATTGTAGGGGTGAAACCTGCAGCATCTCTCCTGGATGCATTGAAGGAGTGGTTAGGCACTGTAGTAAGTTGCCCAAGGAGGTGGTGGGGTCACCATCTCCAGAAATGTTCAAGAGGCATCTGGATGTGGCACATGGGGATATGGTTTAGGAGTCATTATGGCCGTGCTAGGCTGCTGGTCAGACAAGACAATCTGAAGATCTCTTCCAACTTTGATGATGCTGTAATTCTGCAAAAGCTGCTGGTTCTGCAATGTGGTATTTTATGCACTGAAGTTACTTCGCTTAGAAATCTGAAAGGAAAAAAAAAGTCTAATCTTCATTTTGCATAGCAGCAGGTAACATACTACTCCAGATTTGTAAATAATTTAATAGAATAGTTATGGGGGAAATAGTTGCTAACACTGACAATTGCTCCCTTGTTGATGTTAGGGGATTTATTTTCCATTCTCTCCTATGCCTCTCCAGTTCAGCTGCTTCCCTCATTTGACAGTCTTCCATAAAGACACTGAAGAAAAGGATACCACGAAACATTTGGAAGAGGGAGTGTTTACAAAGCATATAAATAGACTGTGTATCCAGAATAATTAGCTGTAAGCAAACTAATAATAAATGTGAAGAACTTACAAGTATGCCAGATGACTGAAAATCTAAGATTTAGTAGGATGTTAGGGATAGGTTGCATGCTATGAGCATATAGGAAAAGTGCCACTGCATAATCTAAGGGGGAAAAAAGTAAGCAATGGGCTACATTCAGATCAAATGCATGTAATGCAGCTGAAATATCCATTGAGCCAGATGATAATTTAGCTCATGACTCTAAAAATACATTTCTGCAATCTTATGCATAATGTTCAAGGCAGGATGCATTTTCCAGACTATGTACTGAAAACTGAATTATTCTGAAATAAGAGCTTTAAAAGCCTTAGAATTCTTCAGAACTTCACCATTGCAATTAGAGCTTCTGGAGAGAATTATTTAGAAAAAAAGGACAGTAAGCACTAAAAGTATACCTCATTTCTATTGTGTAAGCAGCTAGTTTGCAATGAAAAACCCTGTCCCTCCTTGCCCCCTGCTGTTATGTTTTGAAAATTAATGCAAGACTCCATCAGATCAATGTTTATTTCAGACAGAGCTTTTGGCTGAGCTGGAGCTGATGTCCTTGGCATGTTTTAAGCAGCATATCAGAATGAATCACCTACTTTGGTAATACCGTATTATATAGCTGTCCCTTTGGAGAAGTAATGTGTAGCAAGGGAACCTTTAAGGATTCAGTTCCAGTCTAGGAGACAATTACATGTTCGTATGCTGCAACATGTTACTGCAGTCCATTAAACAGCAGCATCCTGAGGTTACACACTCCATGCACACACCTCTCTTGATTTACCTGTTGTAGTCTAAAACATGAAGTAACCCTCTCACTTTGTATTTCCCAGAATATAATACAGAAAGAACCCCTCAATGATATCATTTAAACTGTTTTGTTTTGTTAAGGATCTCAATGCACGATACCAGGGGAATCATGCAGCACTTTCCAGCCACAGACTGAGGAGCTGGATGCAGAGGGAAGTGGACACAGTTCAGGGGGTGTGTTATCCTATTATCATCCAGCCTTCAGCACCACTTGCTTATTTTTAGAGCAGAGCATCAAATGTGTGCCAAGCATAAATGCTGATAGTTGCCTCAGTGGTTTTTGGGCCATGGGGATCCCTTCTTACTCTCAGAAATACACTTCTTGCAGAGGCACATTCAGAGCTTGAGGTAAGTCTGGCAGCTGTCAGTCTCCCTCCTGAATTGCCGACTTCAGTTAGGCACCATCAGTAACATTGTTTTCTCCATGGGCTTTAAGACTTGTTTGATTGCATTCAGTGGCTTTGTCTCCTGCCGGAACGGCTCTGCCCACTGATAGTATCAGATAAATGTACCATAGCAGAGTCTGGCCCTTTGCAACCTTGCACCTGTACACTCTCCAGCATAGCAGCTGGAGTTTCTTAACACAAGAGTCCTTCCTTTCCACTCTGTTGTGTAATTCCAAGGGCTGTAAATTCAAAAAGCTTGGTGGATGGTGGCACTTCAAATTGCATTAGGCTATTTTTTTGTCCAGTGAGTGTGTAAAATCTGAAGAGGTTATCCTCCCAAACAATACCGGCTGGGTTACAATAACATTTTTTAGTTCTGTTATTTGGATTGACTTTGCTAAGACCACATTAGACTCTACAGCATACGCTTGCTGTTGTCTGCCTGAGCTCACATATCCAAAAGGTTTTCAAATAGCAGCACGCCACACTGATGATATTGCTGCCCTGTTTTAAAACAAAACCAGGAATAGTCTACTGATAGGAAGTTGTTTAGTTTTCCCATTTAACTCAGCAGCAGCTCCTGATCACGTCCCAAAACCCCCTGGGAACCTCATTCTTCTGCATTTCACTTCTACGTGGAGCTTGGACCCCGTGTCTTGTCCCTTTTTCTGCCCTTTCCCCCTTCCTTTATGCTGTGTAAGGACAGATTGTTTGGCATCTTGTTTGGTATTCTGCGTTCATCGACAGCTGAGCTTCCCTGTGTTCCCTGTGAGGGGAAGAACACACACAGAGGTAATTACAGAAGCCAAACAAAGCTGCACAGCAAGTCACAGAGCTGCATCTTGTATGTGGCTTTGTAAGTTATGGGTCCTCATGCAACAGCCTTGTTGGAGTACTTTGAGAAGCTCTCATAAAAGATTTCAGCATTATCAGGAAAGGTTTCTTTTTCAAACCAATCCAGTGTTTTATCTCTTGGTTGTATACAAGAACAGAGTTTATCTGTTCCATATTGTAATGAATTTTTCCCTCTCCCACTGTTGCATACCCATCTATATGAAGGTTTCTTAAATAAATACTAGGCTATAGCACTACATATAGAGACTTAAAATAGAAGAGGGAAAAAGTTTTTATTTAATAAAAAATTATTTTAATATTTAATATTGAACATACATGCAGCCCAACACTGTCATTCAGAGATTGAAACATGCCACATTCTCATGACAGATGATACAATATCTTTATCATGCCCTTGTGCTTATGTGTTGTGGTTTCTCTCC
>VZRE01002603.1:251299-297376 GCA_013396775.1 Cephalopterus ornatus | reverse complement strand
CCGCCGAGATTTTCTGATGTGTTAAATTACTTCTATATTGTTTGCTGATAGCATAATTTGGCTTTGGAAACATTACAACCAATTGTATGAAAGTCCTGAATTGCTTTCCCAACTGCTGATAATGACATCTCACACCAGGGCTTTGTCTTGGTCTGCTTCCCTTTGTCATATTTTCAGTTTTAATTTACCTTGCAATTGTGCAGTCCTGAATGTACTACAGCAAGAATTCACAGTGAGAGAGGAATAGCAAATCACTTAGAAATTTTCCACTGACAACTTGGATACTGTGTCACATATAAAGGAGTAAAATAAGTACTTACAAATAAATAAGTTGCAGGGGAGTGGTTTTAGTCTCTTCCTCTTTAGTAGGGGAAGTCAAGCCATGCTCTGGAATGATAGTCATAAATATAGCTCATATTTTTCAAGTCATCTCTTCAACAAGAGTGGTTAAGAAATCTTCATTTTTGCCTAAACATGATATATTCATGAGTCCCTTGTTTCATACTGCATCCTAAATTGACAGCAAAATGCTACAAGCTGCTGCTCCAGCTCCTTGTAAAAAGCGATCCTGAAATTCTTTATCCTGTTTTACCTGAAGTTTAAATCAAGCTGAGAAAACACATCCTCTTTTCTATAGTATTTCTACCTGCAAAAAGCTACTTGTTACTTTTAAATATACCAATATTTAAGGAAAAATTGTAGTCTATGATATTCTTTTCAAAGAGACAGATTTTAACTTGTTTTCTGCAGAGGCATCTCACCAGGACACTTTTCAATTCTTCCTCTGTTTCATGTCAAATACTACAATAAACAGCAAATGCCCATGTGCCATCATGACTGAAGCAATTGCTGCCAGTGTTATCAACAGCTATACAACCATCCAAAGTTGAATAAAATTTCAGGTCAAGAATAGTAAGATAATTTTAGTGAGATATTTGTGTACATGCTACAGGAATCGAAAAAAAAAACACCTGAAAAACCATGGGGGAAAAATAATGTGAAAATGCTGCTTAAACAGCTTATTTAGGAACATCTCAAAGATCATCTAAGTATGACTATTTACTGAAAGGATACATTTCTTTCTCTGATTTTTCAGGGACTAAGGCAAGATTTTATAGATGTCATGGTTAAATGTGACTGTTTTAGAGAACTGTTAACTCCACTGTTACGTGGTACTCTATATTAGAATAATCTTTCTGACCTTTTTTGTTTTTTATAGATCTGTCACAAAAGTGAAGAAAAATTGCAACAGTATGCCTGCCTCAAATATTTGAAAGATTAGTTCATAGACTCCATGGCTTTATACAAACAACTTCAAACCCTTTTAAATCTGGACGAAGATATAAGTCTAACATGGAAGTTCCAATCTCACATGTTAGTACGTCAAACTCTTAATCGAGAAGGAGGGTTTCTTACCCTGAACCTGATTATGTGCTTTCTTGGGGAGAAAGAATCATAGCAGTTTTTTTCCAGGAGCTTGCAGTCAGGGCTGCTTTACATCTGCCTTACGTGATGATCCAGAGACTGATGGACTGCACCCTCAGCAGCCTCTGGCCTGAGTCTGAACGAGGACCTTCCCTTCACTGAACATTAAAGCTGCATATGGAAAACAGCATGAAGAAAACTCCACTAATAACCAAAATACCTCAGTCTTTAAAGATTCAGAAGTTTATCAGGCTGACATAACAGTTGAAATGAGAAAACTTGAGGTATCAGCCTGGCATATCTTGCTGTGTGTCATGGGCTAATAAGGGTGAAACAGATTTGGTAGCATGTTTCCAGTGCCAGTCTGCAGATGAATGATGTTGTCATGCCATCCTCAGGGTGACAGAGATCAGCATTGTGATTGGGTCTAACACCAGGACAGCAGTTCTTTGAATTCAGCGGTACCTGTCCTGTCTGAGGGGCCGTGTTATCTTCCCCAACACACACCGTTCATTTGATCTGACCAGTGCGAGTACCGAGCAGCTGCGCTGAAGCGTATTTTTACTGCTGGTTTCTAAACTCATTGAAATGGAGTAAACACATGGGCACTACAACAGCATGAGTCCTGGTGGCAGAGGCCTGAAGGGCCAAGGCAGGGAGCTGTGCTAACATGAGCGGGGCAGAAGCAGTGGGACAGTTAGCTGGGCAAAGGACTCCAGTTCATGCCTTGCGCTGTGGGACAGGTCAATCAGCTGCATTACAGGTGAACACACTGCCAGTATAGTTTCACTAGGATTCACACTATTGCTCCAGAAGTTTTAGAGGATTAGTCAATATTACAGTCATATAGAAATAATGTACCTCCAGGAAAGTGAGAAATACCAGCACTGGAAGAGGAGAAAACTTTAGAATAGTTTCAGGTTACCATCACACCTTCCTCATGCTGAGTGCTAAAAGATCCCAGGTGCAGCAGGTATGGCAATTCCCTTGGGCTGCCTGCCAGCCCCAAGGCAGCCTGGACGCCTGTGCAGCACAGCTTCACCCTCAGCAGCTCTCCCCGAGACATGCAGCACCTGAAAAGAGGCTTGGGCAGGGCTTCAGCAGCTCTGGAATCTCCCATCTGGGGAGGTCAGTCATGACAGTGCAATTGCCTGGGGTGAGGATCTCCCCTCTGGTCTGTACGGGACTGCAGCTAGAGAGAAGTGACCACAGATGGGACAAAATCCTGCTGCCCATCTGACACTGCACCCAGGTATGCAGGGCTGGTTCAGTGGACAATATTCCCTTTGGACACCAGAGCCCAAGGCAAATGTAATTGAGAATACAGTCACTACTCAGGTCAGCTTCTTACATTTCCCATGTACATTCAATCAATTCTGTCCTCACTTAAATTTGTTTTCCATTAACTGCACCAATTTCCATGATGATATCCTAGATTTACACTAATGGGAATAAAAGCAGACCTGCTGAATTCCCTGAAAGTTGTCTTTATTTTGGTTTTGGCTTTTTTTCAGCTCATCTAGTAACAAGATATGTGACAGACTTACTCAGTAACACTTCTCTGGCCAACAACTGACATTGACAAGAAGAATTGAAGGAAATATTGTCATTCTTTACAATACATTTGTAAATGAAGAAAACTTCTTTACATCTGGCATTTTCATTTAGCCAGCAGGTACTTTTCATCATTTACTAGGACGTTATGTCCATAATAGAAACGTAATAAATGATCCAACAAAAACAGTTGACATCTATAAAGCATATTAAATATTGATATCTGGCTTGGGACTTGGACAGAACTGAACTGGTGACAAAGCAAAAGAGCCATCTCCCAGAATGTTGCCTAGTGAAAACCAGCATTAATTAATTTTCCATTTCATTTCCTGATTCAACAACCTTTTTGAAATGAATGAAGGCATCTCCTTGATGACTTTTCCAGCCTCCTTCTAGAAGAGGAAATGGAAAAGACTGTGGTTGATGCATTAAAAGCAAGGGGAAAGCTATGTAAGCTTTGTCATGTTTCCCTCTTTATTCTAGATGAGGATGAACTCTTTCTTGTAAGAAGCTTATTAAAATGGGCAAGTATTACAGATATTCTGGAAACAGGAACAGTTGGTGGCTGATGACCTTTGCATGGATTATTTATGGAAAAAATTATTTGTGCAAGTACTATAAGAAAATCCATGAAACATGGCAATTTCCAGAAGAATATGATACAACTTGATCAACCACATCTTATGATACTTTTTTGCATGGTCAAGGACTGTTCAAAGGGTCAGATACAATAGGAAGCTTGTAACAAACACTGTAATGGACAATGAATAGACAAATCCTTCAGAGAAAGGAATTTCTACTGGTTTGTGGTTTGGGGGACGTTGTCCCCTTTCATCCCTTTCAAAACCAGTATAAATGAGGTGCGTCCTTCACTGTTACAAGCATAACTTCCATAAGAGATACACCTGAGCATCCCAGACGGGGAGAGTGGAGGTGGTTTCAGTGCCCATATCTCAGAACAGGGCCATTACACTCAGACATTGGCACTCTGGTGGGTTTCCTATTTCCGCCAGTCCCCCTCCCGCTATTGCTTTAGCATTCAGGCTTCAAAGTCCCTTTTGCATTCATGTAAAGCAGCTTTACCATAAAAAAGAATCAACCCCAGATGTCTTTACAAGAAACACTACACGGGAAAAAATGCATAGTGCTACAAAGATAGAAATCTTTCCTCTCTCCATCCATTTTCAAACCTGAAATTTTCCTTAAACATATAAAGACACATATAATTAAGGACATTGAGCTGGCTGTAGGGATGCAAATTTGTAGCCCTGCTCTAAATTAGGCTGTTGATGCAGAAGCTGTAAGACAGACCACTAATCAAGGAGAAAACCATTTATAGAAGAAATGAGGGGGCATAGCATGTCTGCCCACATATCATGTAGCGGCCTTGCACCTGCAATGCCCTCATTACACAAGTGACATATTCTCCCTCTCCCAGCAACCTCATACTTTTTGCCTGAAGCATGTCTTCACTCAAGTGCCCTTGGCAAGGGTTGAAGGACAGGAAGAAACAAACACCTTCTGCATTTAGATAGGGTGATCAGGGGCTCATGTATTGCCAAAGTGTCATATTCACAGCTTCCCAGAGGCTTACAGTGAGGCAATCAAAGACAGGTTCTAGGCTCAAATACAAGTTCTCATTCAGTAGTCTGGAGTGGGGAAAGGGGATCACTAGCCTATACACTTCTACTGCAATACAAATTACTCCCAAATTACCCAGTGTTTCATGGCGGGACAAACATTTGCAGAGTGGCAGTTGGCCACTTCTCAGTAGGAACGCTGCAGCAACTCCTCAGTGTGTAGCTGGGGGAGCAGCAGTGGGGCTGTGACCTGCAGCACAGCCCTGCTCAGCACCCACACTTCTGCTGGCTCCAAACACCTCCAGTACATCACTACTTTCAAATGAAATTCCATTGCATAGCGGTCAAGGTGTGAAGCTATAAACAAAACATGTGTGCAGCCCTTCCAACACTTACCGGCCTGGCAAGTCTGACTCTGTAAGAAAGTAGAAATTGTATATATTTGCCATTTTCCTTCTTTATACAGGTGTAGGCTGGCAAGGCCAGCAAAAGCATCAAAGTTGAGAGAGCTTTCTTCTTTTACATAAAAGCCTGTATTATGCAGTTTGCAATGTTTGAAGGAAATCAGTTTGGATGAAAGTGGAGCTCTGTGCAGACTACTTATTTGCTGCGAATCCTGGTTTTGCTTCTGTTCCAGGAGTAAATCTAACACCAGTAGTGAGCACTAAGTGACACACGGGGCAGTTCCAGTTCTCCACGGGATCCTGGTTTCAGTACAGCAGAACTTCTGGAAGAGCCCATCCACACTCACTAAGAGCACAGGGAACATGGGGATATTTGTCTCCCAAAGCATGTTTTAACTGGTTAGATGTGAAAAAGCAGGATGGGAAAATAGAGACAGAGGCACACAGTTGAATTGCACTTAATAGCTTTTGTTCTCTTCTGTATTACTTTGCCTCTTCCTTGTTTCATGCCTGCCCCTGCACTGCAAGGGCACCTCCTGTCTCCCATAACCTTCCCACTCCTGGGGCTGCCCCAGCACATGCTGACAGGTCTGCACCTCTCCCTGTGGTCCCCCAGCCTCCATGGTCACAGCTGCACCCTCACTGAGACACCATCGCTGCTAGACATAGTGGGAGGCACAGAGCAGGGCTGGAAACCCACCTTTTAACTCATTTTTCCCTATGCCTGGGACAGGTAATGCTGGGTCATTCCTACATTCCCCATGATGTGGGGGAGAATTAAATAGCGTGCTTGGACAGCTTCACAGGAAGTCAGTAGAAGGCATGCATTACTTACCAAAAAAGTGAACTTCTTGTGATGCAAATTGTCATTTAGGACCAAGCCTCCGCTCACCAAAGCACAACATTTGACATTACACCCCTTCCCTTTGAGTTCCTCTTTCTCCAAAGATCACACTTCTTCTTTCTTATGTTGCCAAAATGATACTTCCAGAACAAACAAGTAATATAGCAGCCATGCCAAAACAGTGGGAATGCTTTCCTATAACAGTGTTTCTTGCTGAGAAATGAGTTTAAAGGAGGACGAGATAAATTCAAACTCGTTTTTTTCTCTCAGTGGCAGGGGTGGAAATATTGCTACTGCAGAGTCAAGCGATTAGTTATTTTGTAGCTCTTCACTAACTGCTTTCTTTGTCTTTTCAAGGTCATGGGAGATTTTTTTATTACGAGCTCAGTGAATGGAAATACTGCCACTGGTGAGCATAATTACTTTAATGTACCTAATTGCCAGTGTTTCAACTCACCTGCTACCAATTCAGTAGGGCAAGCCTGATTACTTGCCATTGAATGCTGCCTGTTGTATTGCAACAGCACGAAAGAAAGCTAAAGATGTGCCTCCCAAGGCCATGGTGTGGTTCTATCTGCTTCTTCTCAGTGGACATGGCATAAGACAAGGTGGAAATACTCTGCAGCATGCCTAACTCTCACCAGCTGCTCTTAGAGATGGAACCAAATCAGACTCAAAGCTCCCCTTCATGTGCAATAGCAGTTGCATTCAATCAGCCACTAGAAGCTGCAGGATTAAGCACGTCCATTTCTCCCCAGAAAGACAGAAACAACCCTGACACCATTCTACAATGAATCAACTTTGTTCAAAGATGGCACTCACAACACATTATGACAGTCTTACTTACACGCTACTTCTCAGAGAGACACCCAGAACCGCTACCCAAGAGCAGTACTCACCCAGCTGAAGAGCAGAAGTTCTGTAGGAGAACATCTCATCAGCCTCCCCCAACAGGAGAGTTGCTGAAGGCCTGGAGAGTATATTAGGGACACCAGGTGATTGTTTGAGGCTGATTGCTGTAATTGGAGACAATATATCTCAGCTGAAGCCTCACATAGAAAGCCATAATATATTAAATCATCCATCTGTGGTTTATGTCTTTTTTCATATCTGTTGTTTACATTTTTCTGGCTTACTGATCAGCAGCCCACATACAAATGGATGAGGGAACAATGCCCTATGTCATCAAAACCACACCACCTTCTAAAACTGCTAACATGGGGTTAAAGCTTTTACTCCAGCAGTCAACTTTCCATACCCTAGCTGGTTTTTTTTGAAGGGGGAGAATAGATATATTTACAGGTCTTTTGAACTTCTAAATCAAGCTGGAAGGAATGCAAGTGCTCAAGAGGAATTTATCACAGCTGCTGGGGGATAGGAAATTTGCATACACATTCCTGTTAATATAAGTAAGCAAGAAAAGAAGGCACAAACTCCACCTCTGCGTAAAGCACATCCATCTTTATGCTAAAGTGATTTATGAGGTAAAAACGTCTTCCTTTAAGCACCTTTTAAAGTAGAATGAACCCACTGATAATAAACCAGATATTTAGACAGATGGATAAATACACTGGTGTAAGCAAATGCAGCTCAGTGTCAGTCTACAGCACAGATAGACCCTGTACCTATGGTGAGCATGGGTCATTGTAAATGCCACCTTCCAAAGTAGGTTCAGAATTGTACCCAGTGTTGGGCATCATCACAGTATCTTCCAATATGATATATGTTATGATACTGGTGGTTTTCTGGGACCTGCAAAAATCAAAAATGCTTCTCCTAAACTTAGCACACTTCGCTGCACTGAATGACAGCAAGAAACCGTCCTGCTACATCTTTTAGTCCTGGGTTTGCTTAGCTAAAGCAGGTCTGGGGCTAAAATAGGACGATTGGTTGACAACCCAGGTTTGTCTCACTAAAGTTGACATTGTTACCCAAAACTGAGGAGATTCCTGAACTGACAGCCCACTGTGCAGTGCCCAGTAAAGCCTGAAACACATGCTGTACGTAAGAAGCTGTGTCCAGGCTTTTTTCCTGGATCTTTTCACACTTCTGCATTGAAAGAACATGACTGAGGCTATCGCATGCCAGGAAGTTACTAGCATCACCACGGACGTTGTGCATCTGTGAAGGTCCTCCTCCTCGTGCTACCCCCTCGGGGTCTGGTGTCTGCTGTGCCTGCTGCCTGCTCTCAGAGGATGCCTTTCCAGCCAGCTGCCTCCGCTGCAGAGAGATTTACACAGTGTGTATATGACTGCCAGCTAAAGACTTGATAATACCTAAACACCTAGTTTTCACCTCTTTAGGTGAAATGGGTTAAATCCATATGTTTAGCTTTTATTTTTCTACATTCAAGAGCACATAAATACATACTAGATGTGCGTAAGAGGGGATGAACTCCTGTCAGACAGAGAAAAGCTATGTCAGAGATTGCCTTTACGTCTCCAGCTGCTTCTAAGGATGCTTTTGCACTTGCTGGTACTGGTTGGTAGCTCCCACTCATGGGGCCCTGAGGAAGCAGCTTTGTGTCCAGACGTGGTCAAGGGTGGATCTCCCTCTTAGGATTTCACCATCAAGGACTTGAGAGCATCTGTCCTAAGTATGATATCCCAAAGATGTATTTCACTGCAGGTTGTGTCCTTCAAGATTCAGCCTCCTAGAATTAAAGCACCAGTAAGTTAAAAAAGTCAAATGCGGAAGACAGAAGTGATATAAACATTTTAACCAAAGTGAAAAATAGATCACTGTCTTGCCTTGACAAGATTCTCATGGTAATGTCATACACCATTCTGTCAGTAATTATTAATGAACACTATGAGCTATGTGAAATTTTCACTTTTTTCTCATAGTCTTGCATTTCTTTTTAATTATTTACTATCTGTCCAGTGAAATTAACTTTGTACTCCATAACAGAGAACTCTGCACATTTACAGTTATTAATGTCTGTTGAAGGACCATGTTTTAAGTATCTAAAGATTTTAGGGATTTTTTAAAACCATTTTTTAACACCACTTTTTTTTCCACTTCATGGATTTTTCTCTATTTTTACAGGCTACAAAACTCTTAAAGGGATTCCTTCTTCTGTAAAGATTTTTTTTTCAAGGGAGCACATGTCTTTTATTTTAAGAACATTATATACAGATATTTTGCCGTGCATTAGATTTTTATTCACAATAGGTAATAGTTCAAAAAAGAAAAAAGTGCTCTAAATATAAAATTAAATCATTCAAATCAGTAAGAACATCAACAGGAGCTGGTTTACACTGTTTATTAGAGAGATGCTACTAACATCAAATGATCTGCAAAGATTCCACAGATAAAGGTTCCCTGAGCATAATAAATTTTAATGACAATTTTGCTGAAAATTGAATGTATTTAGATATAATTCCCAGTGCGGGTAATGATCCTGCTTCCCACAGGATACACTTAATACATCAAAAGTACTCCAAAAACACTCTCAGAGTGTCTTTATTTGACTGAGTCCATGTGAGAACTCCACATATGTTAGAAATAAGATTTGCAGTTAATTGGCAAAACCTTAAAAGATTTGAGAAAGGTTCTTCTGCCCAGGAGGACATAATCCATGTCCATAGAAAGTCATATTTGGCCCACAGATGAGTTCCATCCTGAAGACAAGCTCCCGCTGCCTATTTCCTGCAGAACTGCAGCTGAAGCATCTTCTCCTGTCACACAATCACCCATTTGCCTGAAGCCTTTCAGGACAGA
This sequence comes from Cephalopterus ornatus, assembly GCA_013396775.1. Lineage (NCBI taxonomy): Eukaryota > Metazoa > Chordata > Aves > Passeriformes > Cotingidae > Cephalopterus > Cephalopterus ornatus. The sequence goes on along the minus strand of VZRE01002603.1, from coordinate 287,846 downwards.
CACTGCTCCTCCTGCACATGGGGACATGCAAGAAATGCCACTGCCAAGGAACTTCTCACAGCAACCGAGTCACTTTTCTTACATAAATTTTCTAAACAAAACAAACTCTCTTAGTAAAATAACATTTGCTGGAGCCATCAGCTTATGCCAGAGACAGCAGAAAGTTGCTAAATAGCTTTAACCCAAGAGGATGTTTACAGTTTAAGATTTGTTTAGCACTTATGGTATAATTTGTGCCACATGCTCTCTTATTTACAGTTTTCCCTGCAAAACATTTTTATTAGATGGAGAGCAGAAGCAACTTTCTAGCTCTGTGCCTTCCCATGTATCATAGCTGTTCATCACAGCAGGGATCATCCTCCTGTGGCAATCTGTAACCAAGCAAAATGTCCCTTGAATTTTTAATCTGATCTCTGGCAATAGAGAAAAGTTGCAGCTGATGAGCCTGAGTTACTGAAACCTGATCCGATAGATTGGAGCATGCAAGGAATATGGAACATTAATGGTTTCTGATGATATTCTCTAATAATCTTGGGAGAAAATCTCCTTTGCAGACTGTTTCCAGCAGATAGCCTGGGACACTCTGGAGTGAGTCTTTTAGTAAGAAGCAGCAAGCTTTGTGTTATTAACCCTCCTGCAGCATAAATAACTGGAGGAACTGAGTGACTTCTGGTTTTTACACCAGTTGAATTTTTGATAGTAATACAGTAGTATGTTTTCAAAATCAGAGGTGAATAAGAGGGAGGCTGAGCCTTTGGTTAACTGGAGGGAATAACAGGGCAGCAATTAGCCTTGAAAAGTCAACAGTGAGTAAATTAGGCATACAATTCAGAATAAATAAACATGGGAATATTCTGCTATTTTTCCAAAGTGGTTTTCAGGCTACCCCCATGGGGAATGTTGATCATTGGATCAATTCCACTCAATGGAAGAAGTTTCTGTACAGCTTTGACTGTCTTGCCACTCTACCTAATGGTGGTTTTTCATCCAGTGAGTAAAGAATGGCACTTGTAATGGCCAGACTTACAATATCTCATTTCATGTTTCCGGTTACACTTTTCCTGAACTTGCTATTGCTGTTTATTTATGTCTCTGTGCAGAGCCTGCTTCCTCTGCACCATTCTCACTCTGAAAGAAATAGGAGGCTGTTAGGGATGCTATTGCTTTATTCAAGTATCACTGACCATTATCAGTAGGCAAGAAAGAGCATCTTCACTCTCTGGTAAAATGGAGTCGATGTGGCTCAGCTCAAAGCACAGTGCAGCAGCAAACTTGATAACTGTCACTCCTTTTAATTTTATCTCAGCCTATTCTTAAATCTCTAGCAAGTGTACATACATTTTTTGAGGATCTTCACTAAAAATAGATCAAGGGTGCTAATTTGGCTGTAAACATAATACATCTGGCATCTTTGAAGTAAGCTGTTTAATGATTTCACTGAAATCAAAACATCTCACTAACTGTTAATTAAGGATCCTCATCTGGTGGGCCACAGCCTATAGAAATAAAACTGTGAATAGTAAAATGAAGGAAACATAAAAGAGTTTCTTTTGATCTGGAGTTTTTCCCCATCAGAATGAGATCACAAATGCTTCATTATGTTTTATAGACTGATGGAAGTTCAAAGCTAACACTAGACAGAAATTGGTTGTCATTACTTGATTAAATATAGATCATTCAATCAGATATGGTTATTGGTTATGGTAATTCCTGCAAGAGTGCATCCATGAGTAAAAACAGCAAATATGGTAATCACACACGATCACAAAAATGTCTTTCCTTGGAGCACCATTCCTACTGATGGAAATAAAATTCAGCATTTTACTATGGAATGCCAGAAATAAAATAGGAAATAAGACGTTGGGGACATTTAAAAAGATGGAAGTTTCATCTAATATGGAGCTGTCCCCAGCTGATTGCCAAAGGACCAAGGATGTGCCTCTACTGACTGGGGGTAGCAACAAAACCCCATTATTGACTGTATTTTCAGTCAAACATCTCTGCAAAAGCTGCGTGCAGAAAGCAGCTGGGGATTCAGGAGAAACGCAAAGCATCTGTGCAGAACTTGATAGGAGGAAGTCACTCACTCTAAGTGCAAAAACCATCTATGGCCAAGGTCCTGCTGCCACACTGCTCAAACTCTGAGATCTGAGAGAAATGAGTAAATAATAAAGAACTGGTCAGGACTATATTAAATTTCCAATGAATTTGGTGCAAAAATACATTCTTCATTGCTCACACATATCTTCAAAAACTGGGTGCTGCTGAAAATGCTTGCCAGTTTTGTAGAAGGAAATTTGTAAAAGCTCTTGAAAATACAACATGTATGTGAGCATTTGCTTTGAATATGAATCATAAATGGAGAGCCTACTTCTTCAGGAACTCCTTGACCTGGTTTTATTCTCTGGACTTCTTGGGAGGATTTTTTTCACATGAATACATTTTTTGTTTAATGTTGAGAAAAAAGTGAATGAGCTCTGAATATGTATTTCTAATAAATATGTAACTGCATATGATGGTTAAAGCAAATCTATAAGAAACACCTGATGTTAAGTACACAATTTTTTTAAATTAACATCTGCAATAACTGAATATGACACAAATCACATCTAGCTGGAATGAGCTTTTACTTACTATAGGAAAGGTATTGATATATAGTGTAATGCAGAAAGGAGGATAACCAGACTTTTTTCCATTTGCCTCAAGACCTTTCCACTGATATTACAGCTTCCAAACTTTTCACTAAGTTTTCAGCTAAGAGTTGTTATGGCCATTTTTGGTATCACTATTATCACAAATCATTAATAATATGAAATTATAGTAATTTAATTGGATGCTGTGATACGGCAGCCTGGAGAGTTTAATTATGATACCCATAGGAGAGCAACTGTGTTTAGATATTTGAACAGGATCAGCCTGATTTGAGAGTTAAATCAGCTAAAAGAAATTACAATGTGTTTTTTCATTTCCTCCCCTATTTCCAGTGCTAGTACTAAAATAATACCTCCAAGAATATTCCTGCATAAGCCTCCCTTTGGAGGTATTTTGCTGTCATACTTCTATGGGAAGTTGGTTGCTTTCATTACTCCTTCTGGAAATACAGGCTATTAACACCTCTAAAATAATTCTGCCCCTGCAAATATTTCTGTAGGAGAAATGACTGCGGATGAGGCAGACTGTTGAGCTGTGTAGAAAGCAGCAGCTTTAATGAGCAAATCCATGACAAACAAGACATTTAGGAATGAGAGTAACAAACAAGCAGCCACAAGGGCATAGGTTCATTCCTAGTCTGCTGTATTTCTGCTTTTGGATAACTAGAGGTAAATTTTGAAGAGAACTACTGGCACAGACACGCAGCTGAAGAGAGTATAGAAATCATTCCCAAGCTTGTATTGAATCACAACACTTCTTTTTAAAAGAAAAGTTATACCAACATTTTCAAAGGTATAAACTGGATCTTGTGTACGTGCATTATATGTCCACTGAGTGCCTAATACATGGGTGTGATTGAAGAATGTGAAAATCCCTCAAAATTTGTGTTTTCTTGGGGATGGGAAGGAAGAAACCAAGATTCTAGGTTTAGCCAGGTGCTTGTTATTTCTTTTTGAGGACTGATTCCTGGCCTTACTGATTGCAATGAACTCGTTGTCAACAAAACAGCGCAGAGATACATCTGCTTTGGTTTACTCTGGTTCACAAGCTCTCCAGCTCTGAAAGCCTATTTGAAACTGTGAGGAAGGCAAAGAAACTTTTCAGATTCAAGCAAACTGTCCTTCCTTGAGGAAAACTTCCCAACTGCCACTGATGATGCAAGGGACAGAACATCCTGTGCCAAACAAAAGCAAAGGGCTGCTCAGATTGTTCCAGCTCTACTTGATCCTCAAGTCAGGAAGAAAGACTTGGGGTTTTTTGTTTACCATGACTGGCTGTGCCTGGGGCACAGAGGATGTCTTTGGTGGGGCAGGACAGTTTCTCAAGGGTGAAACAGAGTTTACCAGGAATATGAGTGTTCATATTTCTCACCAGCACATTTACTGGACCAACTTCAGTAGTTTGACAAATGGGCATTTAGTCCTCTGCAGGATTTTCTGTTCTTTTTGCATCACTGTAGTTCCTTTTTTTCCAATCTGATGCTCTGGTAGGAAAAAACACAGGAGATGACATATGCCTGAGCTTCTAACATTGAAAGGTGCATCAGATGCAATTTTATGAAAATTAGGGTCTGTTCACTGCACGCACAATTTTACAAGAGTTTCTTTGTCCAACGTATGAACCATAGTCTCAAAGCGAACAGAGGCAAATGAGCAAAGTCTGACGTGCAGTGAGTATTGAGGAACAATAAAGTAGAATAAAAAAAGGTATTGCCCATGAATCTCGGACTTTCTGGGTGCCTTACATCAAGTTTTACTGTTTGATACATGAGTAAAACTTTCAACCAATTTTACTAATTTCAATCATTACGTCCTTTCTTTTATAAGATCAATATTCTCAATAAGAAGAAGGGTTTCAGCTAACGAGGGCAATATAATTGAAAGGCTATTCAATATCCTTTTTCTTGAGCAAATGCTCCAAAGAGCCAACCGCAACTTACTATTTGGTTTCACAGAGTTTAAGGTTATATTAAAAACTAAAAAACCCTGATTATTTATTTAAAGAATCCAAATACAACTTCTTTTAATGCTTTAGTACTAGAGAATAAAACAGCTGTCAGCAATCTGTTCTTCTGAGAGGCGTTCATATGAACACTTAAATCTGTTGCTTCTAATTTCAAAAATACAGCCACAGTCAATAGTCAACCACAGACAGGTGTGCAGTCCAAATATAAATTTTGTATTTACCAGCACATATGACGATGGTAATACTAAATTTTACACAGTGGAACACTAAGAGCTCTAAAATTAATAACAAATGCCTTGACACTGTCAAATGGTTACCAGGCGCCTTACACCATAAATTTCACATTAATAGGGACACGATTTGTGGTACAATATGTCATTGAAATTGCCAGATTCAGGCGTTGAATTATGTAGGGTAAAATTTCGCATGCTGGACAGATATAAGTGGCTTAATGCACAGAAGTTATTTTTGTCCCATGGTCTCTGTGAGCACTTATATAGACATTTTGAAGTGGGCAAGCTAAGGATCACTGAACCAGGTCACCTGTTAAAGTGGTGCAACCCCCCCGTGTTTATGACCAGGTCGAATAGATCCACAATTGTCTATAGTTCTGAACAAAAAAAGGTCCCAGCTTCAGACTTTTACTTGGCATACAGTGAGTAGAAAAGTATATAATAAAGTACTGGCCATGTTGATATCACTGGCAAAATTCCTATAGAGTTTAAAAAAACTCTGGCCACTGACTCTAAAAGGTACTATTATAATATCAAAAAATGAATTAGATAGAGACTGAGCATAGAAGTAGGAGTTGCTTCATTGAGTATAAAACATTGTGTGAATTAAAACTTACTTTTTGCCTTTGTTTCTTCTCAACTAAGAAAAACAACATATCTGAGGATGTGTGGAAGAACTTGCATAGAACCTCAAAGTAAAGATATTGAAATTCCCATGGAGTTTCTTTTTCTATGAAACAGTGAGCAAACATTCTTTTTAAAAAGGGAAGGGAGAGGAAGTTGAGGAATGAAACCAAGCATTCTAATGTATTCCTGTATGAGAGTCTTATTTCATTTAGCCGGGAATAACAAGCATGCTGGACAAAAGGAGCATATTTTGACGTGAGGGCACAATAGCTGCAACCATGAACATTCACTTTGCTTACAACTCCCTTTTTTCCCAAGTTTGTGTGCATGCCTGGAATGTGTTACATGTCCACACATTTCTTATACAAGTGTAGGACTGGAAATTGCCACCATGTGTGCCTCCATCTCTAAGCACTGGAAACACACTTTCAGCTGCAGTGGCTGGGAACACCTTCAATGAACAACCGGGACACCATCAAAAGCCTTGAAGAGGCAGAATAAACAGAGCCGTTTACTGATAGCATTTTACTGCTTTGAAGGAAATGTCTGAGACTGGTAGTGACCTAGAAAGCCTCTTTAATTGGCTCTTTATTTAATAAAGTTTTGATAAGTCCAAGTTGATCTTGAGTAATGTGTTGGTATGGAAGCAATCTAGTTCAAAGGATGATTAATCCATTCCAGTGTGATAAATGTTAAGCAAGGATAATTAATTCCAGATTTTTAGATTCAAGAACTTAAGCTTCTGCACAGCTAATCAAATACATAAAATGGTAAGATAATGCAGAAAGTCTGATCACATCTCACATGTCCCACCAGAAGCCTCATCTATCAAAAAAGAAATAATCTCATTCTCAGAGCAACTTGACAGTGCAGTCAGACATTGCACCTAAAACTATCCATTTCACATCTAGCCATGCATCCAAAACACAGTGATTGGGCATTCATCTTGGAAGGATTTCTGTAACCCACATGCTCTTTCACACAACTTTGCCAGTGCATATGAGTCTTCATTTTGATCTCCTGTTGGAAGTACTCAATTTATATCATCCTAGATCAAAGTGGATGTCAAATCACTAAAATCTGGCAACCTTGAACATACCTTTAAATAATTTGACCACATAGAGTTCTCAGATGCATCTCCATATTTTGGGAAGGGAAGTCTGACATGCAAAATGAAGTATGAGATTCACTACTAGAAATCCATATTTATCCAGGAGGTAATAGTTAAAATAAAGCAAACTTTTCCCCTATTTAAGTAAAGGATGCTGTGAGACTAATAAGACTTCAAAACATCAGGTTTTGCCAAAAAAAAAAAAAAAAAAAGAAAAATTAGTAAATTTAGGATGTCTCTGAATAAGTAAGGAGATTGGTAGAGAATAGATTGCAGAGGGGCAGTTGCTGTTGTAGTCTTCCTACAAGTAAGATTTGGGCTACTTGTGCTAGAGGCAAAGAGGAAAATTATCACCAGAGAATAATTACCAAGTTCACACTGACATCTTTTTGGCACAATTGCCTTTTTTCCGGTACTTGATTGGCCAAATTACAGCTGTCACTGCAATGTGGCAGTTTTGAAAAAAATGAAACAGTTATTCAAATCGAAGTCTTCACTGTGGAACTGATAATCCTCATGAAGTACATCATCTGGAGTTTCTGAAACTTCCACAGTTTGTAAAGTTGTAAAGCAAAAATGTAAAGCAAAGACAAAATGGAAATGAGCAACAAAATGGAAATGAGCAACAAAATGGAAATGAGCAACAAAATGGAAATGAGCAACAAGTCTTGGGGCTAAATTACATCTTCACTTGGACTGCGTCAGCTGCAGTGAATAGAAAACTCAGGTATTAGACTCTAATGCATGCAAATGTATCTGCAGTGTAATTATGATCTGACTTCCAAAATAGGTTTTAGAAAATTATAAAAAACCTATGTTTGTTTCTGCCTGGAAAAAAGTTTAAAGTAAAGAAGTCACTTCAAGAGTTTTGGTGTTGTTCAAAGAAAGGACAAACACATCACTAAGGTGTTCTTTAGAAACTGAGGAGTATGATTCGGCCAAGTAATGAGAGTTTGCCAAAAAGCACAGTAAGATAGGATGCTTAGAAGGTTTGTGAGAAATCGTGCTTGGGCACTTGAAAATTTTCTACTTTGTTTAGCTTTGTTCAAAAAACACCTTCATAGAAAGAGACTCTATTTTTTCATTATGAGATACTGAAAAGTGCTCCAAAATGGGCTGAAGTGGATGGACGGAACAAAGTTCCCGATTTAACACAGAATTGTGGTTCATTAAAGCCAGTGAGAAGACAGAAGAGAAACTAAAAACTTGATATTTACCATTCTAAGCCAGATATAATGCCAAGAACTGAGAAATGATTAGATTACCAGAAAGAAACAAGACTAATTGTATAAAATTTTTCCTATTTCCAGACATTAGCTTGGTAACTGAGGCCAGAAGAGCTGAAACCTAGCAAGAAACATTTTATGAAAAACAGGAACTGCAGCTGATACCACTGTTCCCAATACCCCTAGCAGATGTGAGCTGCTTAAACACACTAAGTTTGGGAGTTTGGAACCATGCCAAGAATGCCATCAATAAGCAGCCCCTAGCAGGATTCAAAGGATATCTTCTGCTACACAGCAGCATGGAGTTTTTGTTTCTGTTATTGGGATTTATTTCATTCTGTGGAGCTTCTTTTTGTTTCAGATGTTTGGATGATGGGTCTACTAGAAACATGTCATCAGAAGACAACCACATTTCCCCTCCATTATTATATGTACACACCAAAAGAGGAATCAGCAAGACTGCCACCTCTGAACGCTCCTGGTTGGGGAAATCTCCCGTGAAATACAAGCATATGAAGAAATATTTAAATGCCTATTTCTGCATCACATGTGCTTCAGAATATGTCATAGCCTGAGCATAACTGCATTGAGTTACTAAGGATTGGAATAACATTGGTAAATGTCAAACAATAAATTGAATGCTCAGAGAACTTGAGCTCCGTTTTTGTCTATGGAGACATCATAAGATTATATCTCTTCATAAACATCCACGTGAAATTTCTCCTAAACCACAATCTTAATAAAACAAGACTTAATAAAAGTAGGAAATTTATTTGAAATGGAAAGAAACTGGTTTTTATTTTTTGCATTCTGGCAAAGGATTTGCACAAATGCTTGAAAGTTTCTAGGTTTGGCTCTTTCTTCAGTTTTCTCCAGATTTTTTCCTCTAGAAAGAGGATGAAATATTAATACAAAACAGTTTAAGTTTTGCATCATATCAATATACTGATTTTCTCAAGAAGAGAGGAGGAAACCTTACTGTGGGGGAACAGGCAATGTCCTGGGGACAACCTGAAATGCCAGCTTAGCATTTTCGCATTTCAAAAATATCTTTGAAGTTTATAAACATCCATGAGGGTAAAATTGAGGCTGTTAAAAATACATGGTTTAACTTCAGTAGTTTATAATTCACAGTGGCATTTAGTGGGTGGAGTTGTAAATTAGTAAGTGGACTGCTGCCACAGCAGAGTAGGCTGCTGCTCTGCAAAGGAGAATCTTTGCTAAGAATAGAAATGTGGTCACGATGATAATGAACAAGGGCTCAGCCTGCCTGAAACGTTGATGTGAGATCAAGAGATGGTTGTTGGATGTGTAACAGCTGCTCTAGAAATTAGATGTTATCAAAGATTTGTTGGAAAGATTGAACTGGATGAAAGGCATGCAAAGCTTAACCAGAAAGACCTGGTTTCAATTTTTAGTAGCACCACCTAAAGGCAGGGTAGCAAATGAAATATTTAGGTTGTCGATAAATTGGAAGGTACAGTTTTACAGCCAACAAAATGCTATGTTTATTCTGCTGCAAGAGGGAGGTAAGACTGCAGCAGTCTCTACACATAAGAGCATATTTTTCCCTTTTGCTTTTACATGAAGTAGATTAATCTGCCATGAAAGCATTATGATATGTTAATCAGGTATTTGATCTGCTATGTCAAACACTCAAACAAAAAAGTCAGCTACTTCCTGGAAAAAGTATTAGTGTCCTTAATAAACTCAAGATTTTAAAGACACTAGATTTCCTGGGGCAAGGAGGGGAACGAAGACAGGGAATACTTATCACTAGGATGATTTGCCTTTGGACTGTTAATAGCTGCAAAAAACTTATCCCAAGCTTGCAAGCCAACAGCATTATATCAGGAATCCCGAGTGAAGGGTGCAGATAGATAGATGCGGATGGCAAGGTAGAAAAACATGCCACCTTCAAACTTTTGGACACTTCATTTACTGACAGCTGCTATGGGATTGCTGTTCAGCCAGAAGTAGACAAGAAAAGATTCTGAACCCAAATGTATAACAGACTGACCTGTGTGACTGCAATAGTTTCATGTTTTTGACTGCTTGAATTCCCAATCAGCGGACATCAACACAGTGCTCTCACTTTTCTGGCCTGAAGAACCATGCTTGAGCTATGTCAGCCTTAAAGTGATCCACAGGAAACTTTCACTGAAAAAGCAAAAAAAAAAAAAGTGTATGAAATCATTGTGTCTACTTCACACCCTGCACAACCCTTTCCTATGGGGCCCTGCTTTGATCCCTGTTTGTGCTGGCCAGCTGTCGGCCCCCTAGCACAGTAAGGGCTGCACACAGATGTTACAGTGCTGAACAGTTTGTCAGCAGAGCAAAACAGGTCCCTTATTCTGTAGAAAAATGAACAACAAAGTGATTTTGTCACAAAAAGTTTAGTCTGGCTCTTTCCTGAGTCTCAACACCAGACAGGATTCTAGTAGAAGACATTTTGAGCTGTGTTGTAACAGTCCCTCCTTAAATTTTTCCCAGATACTCAAGTGTTGATTTCATTCACCGTTAAATAGACAAAAGAACTTCTCAAAAGTCATGGTGTGCTAGTAACCTATCACACTCCACTGAAGACTCATCCATATGGCGCTCAATGGTTGCTGTGTGTCTTCTGTAAAGATATCCCTTAAGCTGGCACATGTCTAGCACGACGTTATTGAGTATATGTGCTCTTACTGGAGAAACTCTATCCTACAGTAGAATTTATAGCAGTTTTTTTGTCATAGATAGGAAACAGAAAAAGTTCTTCTATCAACCTTAAGCCACTAATAAGCTACTTGGTAGACAGGATTAGAGGGTGTAGGGTCCCAGGTAGCCCTAAGACTTATGCTTCTTGGTTTAAATTCATGGTGTTTGTGTAATGCAACCCCCCTCTCCACATTTCAAGGACATATTTGTTACTAGCATGTCATATATAATAAATTATAATTTTATTTTTAAAAAGTGCACACAAAGCAGATCATTAGCATGTTAGTATTTGTTAGGATGGATAAGCTTTTGTTAAAAAAAGAAAGAAAGAAAAAAACTTTAATATTCGACACATTACTAATAGCTAAAAATAAAATAGAACAGGTATTGTCCATGCATGAACTAACTTCTGTTTTCTGTCAAAAAATACGTATTATTAATTACATGTTGTAAATTACATGTATTTAACTGAATGCCCTACTTTTCCAAAAACATATCACAGCATATATCTATAAAACCAACTTTAATTTAGAATTAAAACCAAAATCAGAACTGGTTTTTGTATTATCCCTGTATCAGTTGATTATTTATGTGTGTTTAACCTGAGGTACAAGTCAGTCTTACTCAACAGCGGCTCTTGAGCTCAAACACAAGTACTTAAATATCTTACTGGACCTGTGTCACCAGGAAAGGGTACATGAACACATTCAGAGCTTAAACTATATATGCATCTAAAATACTTTCCTACTTATATTTGTAAAATATTACTTTAGTATACTCCAGAGCATTATGGAATGTAGGGCAAAAAAGGCCGGATGGGACAGCCTTATGGTGGCAACTCTCCCGTGCAGTGCAGCAGTTCATGATATATTGGTGCTAAACTACAGGGAAAAGAAAGGAAGGGAACCTAATGTTCTAAATTTTTGCCTGTCTTAATAGGTTAATAAATAGGCAACTAGGTTTCTGCAATAATGGAAGTGTAATGACTGGTAAACACTATATAATTCTGGATATTTAAAATATGCAAATTACTATGCAACTAGTCCATGGGTGTCTTCTTCCTTCATGTGATTTGAAAGCTAGCCTGTGATCACTTGCATTTACTGGTGGACTAAAAGGACACACATAAGATTTTACAGCATGGGACCTAACACAAGGTAGTAAATTCACAGACCAATTTACAACTTTGTGTGCATACCCCACATTTACACTCCTGCCACTGCTGTCATGCAGTGTGCCTTTTCACTTCTGTGCCATGAATAATATAATCGTTTATATCAGTAATACCGGGTCCTATATGACCTATATGACCACTTCCTATATGACCAGACAATAGGATATACAGTAATGACTGACCTGCTTCTTCCTGCCCACAACAGACATTTTCCTAGGGAAGAACTAACAGAGTACTCAATCCTGCAAAATACTATAAGAACTCAACAGCTTTTCCTCCAGCTTCTCCTTAGAGCCAAATCTTGAAAAGTTTCTTCACTTTAAAATAGGTTAAAGAGTTCAGCCAAACACTGTTACATATGCAGCTTTCAAAAACTGCACGTAATTCCGGATGCTCTGGTTCTTGTTCTCTGACTTCTGCAGGCTGTTCTCCAGTTCTTTCAAACATACTTCATGGTGCTTTTCATTCTGGTAAAAAATGAGAAATGCAAAGCAACTTAGAAATAAAATGTAAATTAATCAAAAAAATAATCCAAGAAAACTGGTACCTTATTTTTATAGACTTACTTGTAAAAGATTCCAGAGGCTCCACAAAACCAAAGGTGATAAAATATTGAAACTTTTATTTATGTCAAGTAAGGATCAAACTGAACATGTTTGAATAGTCTTATAATTCAAAAAGGCCTTGGAACATAAAAACCAACTTTCTGAATTTTTATCATGAAAGATTCCTAGCATCTCAAAACTATTATGGACATCCGTTAAGTCAATGGGAAATGTCAGTGTACAAATGTCGTCAAGTTGAATTAATTTGCTGTTCTGAAAAGAGTGTATCAATTGTTTTAGTAGTGTGTTTTCAGCTAAAGGAACTTTTTCTGTAAATGGTGATGTGGTAAGTAATTTTTTAAGTGATAAACAGTATTATTCACTCACATGGTGAAATATGCAGAGGAGTTGGTTTTTTTCTTCTTTCCCCTCTCTCACTTCAGTTTCACGAACCAGCAGTTTTTTCTGAAAGGCTTGTTCTTTGTATGACATTTTTTCCTGTTCTTCAGCTACCTATAAAAGTAATGAGAGAGAAATTATATATATTTACTCTTTCTTAAAGCCCAAATTAAATTATTTTCTTATATGGCATTAATAGCTCTATTTCCTACTCTTTCATCTAATACTTTACTAGTTTCCCATGCACAAAAATTAAATAAACCAGAGAAGTAGTCTGGCTAAATTTGAAAGATGCTTCAATTTGAAAAAAAATGTAATATTATTGGGAGGGTAGCCCCTTTTTAACTCATTTTTAAATTAAGCCAAACTTGTAATTTTTTCAAAACCAAATAAATATCCTCAGAGAGTATTGAAAAAAAAATCAGATAGTTTATTTCAACATGATTAATCTGAAATTACAACTTCATACATATTTTCTGACTAAACTAATATAATACACTACAATCTAAATTTCTACACTTCCTCTTGCATTTGATTTACTGTTTGCGTCCTTTCTACAAATGACAAAGTTGAACTTAATATTGAAACTGTGCAAATTCTTCCTTTAAAAAGAGAAGGATTTCAATACCAAAGTTCTTGTGGGCTTCCTATTCCAAAGAAAATAAAAGGCAAGATTAAACTTATCTTGTCTCATCATTTTTTTCTTGAGCACATTTGTTTTTAATGCTGTTTTTAAACAGAAAGTGACAAACAAGATTGAGAGATATATTAATCACCAGTACCATTTTTCTCCCTTTTTCCAAAGCAGATTCAAGTTGTCTGGTTAATGCATTATATTCTGCAATTTTCTCTTCAAGCTTCAATTTACTGCACTGAAGATTCTGATCTTGTGTTCTGAGCTGACAAGCAAGTTCTTCGTTCTGAAATTCCATCTTTCCTAATTGCCTTTATGCAAAACAGATTAATGCATTATAATTCACTATAGCAGAAAAGTGTAGGAATTAATTTCAACCAGATTTTTTAAAGGTTACCTTTTAAGATCTTCATATTTCCTCTGAATGTTACAGTTCTCTTCTTCTAAAGAAAGACTGTCCATAGAAGCTACATTATTGTCATCCTGTGAAAAGGATAATTTGTTTCTAGTTGAAGAGACCTATATGCAGGATCTTGTTAGACTAAAGGAAGCTTGCCTGCTAAAATCCAATCAAACAATTTAACTGTAATTTCACATAAATGCTATTCTATATTCAGATAAATTACACATTATATTCAAATAAACATTATCTTGTATTTAAAACAAATAAAATACAGCCAAAGTAGCAAACTAAAAGTTTGTGTAAACACTTTAAGATTGAAACTCTGTTATGTAACAAAATGAAGTCCTAAAAAACTTCATATGCTGTTCATGCAGCCTTATGTATCAGGAGTTGGTCAGGTCTGCCTCCCAGCAAAAATAAGCTCCCTCACTAGGGAGCTGATTCTGTGACTAGAGTCACAGAAAGCATAAAAATAGTACTGCACATGTATGTGTGGTTATTGCAGAAAAACAATGCAGCATGGGCAAAGAATTTTGGAAAGAAGTGGTTATCCAAAAAGACAACCAGGTTCATGAAAAGAGGTATATCAGCAGTGGAAGCTGAAGAAAGCAACAAGTCAAACTATTTTCCCTTGCCCAGCAACCAGAGGGCTAAATTTTCACGTGTGTTCTTTTAAATCTCAGAACATCTCATCAGCGATGAGATTATTGCTCTTGCTACCCCCCATCAACAGCAAAAAACAGCCACATCAAGAGCCTTCTGGCACCATTATTTAAAGGGACAGCCACCATCATCCCCTGGACTACCTCAAGCAGTCCCATCCAGCAATTTGAGCTAGTCTGCCTGATTTTGTTTGTGTGAATCACAGGCTGTTCAGCTGGCAGACTGGTAGTAGCAGAAACTAGTCCACCTGAAACCCAGAAGAGGGTTTCTGTACATGGTGCAATTGCTTCAAAAAGAATTTTTCTAAGTTCTGGTCACAGGCTCAAGGCTCAGAATCTCTAAAGGACATCACCAAGACCGAATGTTGAAATTTAATTGCTGTTCCACAACTAGTGGAACAATCTAGTGATTATACGCCCAATTACTTCACTATACTTAAGAGGTTCTTTAGCACTTTTTCAGGAACATGTATGTAATTTCAATCTAACTACATCATTTTACATGATGTATTAATTTTGCACCCAAAAATTAACTGTTGCCTAAGTACTTCACTAAGCATTGATGGATTTATAAGTTTATGAGTATTCCTGGAAAAATTATTTAAAATGAGGCAAACAAGAACCAAAGTTGATGTTATAAAGATCATCTTGATATGAAATTTAAAACAAAATCAAGAGCTGTGATTTTTATAAACATATAAAGTCTACAGGAGCAGAGAGGCTCGCTGTGCTTCAGCTGAAGTTTTCCCACTGGCACAGGAAGAAGGTTAAGCCCCTTTCCCACCCTACTGATTCGAAAACCTTTGTTATTTGTGTTAGCAGAGTATCCTCATCTAACTCAAGAACTCATTAAAACAAAACAAAACAAGCCACATACAAAAGAGAATAAGAAAAATCCCTAAACTTACCCTGCCATTGCTGTCACAGAAAAAAAAAGCTGAAGAAAATTCATACTCAAACTTTGGAGAAAATACAAGCATTAGTGTTAAATATAGCCAGAAATAGAAATTATCCTATTAAAGTGTGTTTTAAAAATATTTAATCAACTAAAATAATGTAATAATTAAAATACTCTACATCAACAATGTAATTTATTGGATTAAATATTACATGGTTTATAAATTAGTCATAAAAAAACAAAGGTAGAATTAAATTATTTCAAGATATACAAACAATAACTAGACTTGCATATTTATTTCCAGGGAAGAATTCTTCAATGCATCTCAGGACATAAGTATTCAAAAAGATCAAGAATATGCTCACTCTGAAAGTAACTACTCTTGTGACATAATGAATTCACATGAATACAGTTGGTAACAGCTTTATTTGCATTGTGCTATTTCTACAGAAGAAGCTTTTGATTTAAGAAGCAAATAACAAAGGGAACAGACAACTGTCATGTGTGCTAATAGGAAAAAAATGCTCCAGAGTCTTTTTTCCACATAATTTTCTCATTTATCTTTAAAAATCAGCATGTTCTAACCATCTGAACCTGCAGCTTCCTGAGGGTTTTGCATTTCTGTGCACGGATCCTTTCCCAGACCATAAGTGTTTGCTGCTTTTCCTCAGCTGCTTTCAGCAAGTCACAAACATGTTCTAACTCCTTTAACTCAGCCTCTGTTTTGTCCCTCACCTGCATAGTAGCATCACAGGAGAAAAATGTAAGTGCAAAACCCATAAATTAATTGTTGTAGTACTTTATGGATTTCCACGTAAGTAGTAAAGCTGAAACTCTACACAAGTTGCATAATATCACCTGTTTTATAAATGTTGACAAAGATACAAGTTAACTATTGGAGAAATTCCCATCTCTGACTACATTTCATTAAAGACTCGGTAACACAGTGAACAAATTTATGCAAGTCTTAGTAGTTCAGCATGCCATACTCAAACTTGGATTTTATTTTTACAGCAATACATTTTGAGAGATGGCATACAGACACACTAAGTAGCTTACAGAAAAAATTCTGACCATACAACTATTGTAGTATTTGAAAAGAAAGCCACACCTCATGCCATCTGAAGCCACATAATGTGTAAATATTATTTGTGAGATGAGAAAATATTTTTCTGCATTCTAAATCTCCATCATGGAAAGATAAAGTTAGTATGACATAAAATGAACACCTAAGATGCTTCTCTGTGAGGACTAATTCTGTTCACTGAAACAAAACATTGCAGGCAAAGCCTATCCCTGTCTCAGCTTAGAAGAATATGTATTTTGATGAGTCATGGAACTGTATCTTTTTGGGATGCTTAAGAATGTACTAACTGTGTTCCAGAATTTAGCTCCATCTGCTGAAAAACTTAAAACTCACCTCTGTATGGACTCTCAGTTTTAACTGTTAGCTAAAAAAAAAAAAAAAAGCAGCCTTACACTAAGTTTGCTTCCATACAGAACTTTCACTGCTGTTCTGTTGAGAAATCTAGTTTCAAAATCACTAACAACAAATCACATTTTTGAAAGTGAAAAAAGAATTCTGGATTTCTGAAATAGCAGCCCAACTACTAAGTCACTGCTCTAGGAACCATTTCTCCCCTGTTTGCAATTGTGTGGTATCCAGAAAACCACCAGCTCCAGAGAGCAGTTAGTAAAATTCTCTTGTTTAAAAACAAGAGACAGTACCATTGTGACTTCTAATACGTGGATCACAAAAATGTAGGAAAAATCAGTGTCCTACAGAATTGTTTGGAAACATGCTTTATTACTGCAAAACTTACCTTATCTACTTCCAAGCATTTGTTTTCTGTTATTTTCTTGTTTTCATTTAAGACTCTGTCATACCTGGATTTCAATTCTTCTACTGCTATTTGTAGTTTTTGTGCCTAGAACAACATATATTTTTCACATGTACTTGCAAGGTCCTTCTTTTAAATATAGAAAAGGTAGAATCATTAGTATGAAGCATAAAGGAAAACCTTTGATGTCTAAATAGTATCTTAATATTTTTCATTAGCTGAAGTTATTTATTTTCATAATCCTACTCACCACAGCAAGTATAAAAGGGTAACCAGGTAAAGAGGACTTGTGTTATCAACAATGGAGAATGAGCTACAGTTGTGCTACAGAAGCAGCCAGCGTGACTCAGGTTTCTCTCCCTAGATGACAAGTATCATTGACATTCCACCTGGAGTCACTACAGCTATGAGCAAGGGAATTTCACTCCACTCCCTACTTAAGGCTGGCTGTTACATGGAAGTACATCTTCCATCTTAAAGTTGGCAGCAACTTCAATTATGATGATGCATTCTACAGACAAGGTTCACGGGCTGTACTTAGATTTTGTATCATGTCTTTTCTCTTGTCAATGATTTTAAAAGAGAAATATGTGAACAATGTCAGTGAAATGGTGTCTATACAATAGCAGAAATAGATTTGAAATATATTGGAAATATATATATATTCGAATCAGTGTTCTAGAATTTCTCTGTGAATAAAGTGAAATGCAAAAAAAAAAAAAAGGAATTGATAAAAAGCCCACTTTAATTTTGTTTTTTTTGTTTTGTTGGTATTTTCAATGTGGATTTACCTATTTAAATAAAAAGGCTCAGATGAGAATATGTATTTCTTGAATGAACTTGAATTTCTTGAACGAACTTGAATTTCTTGAACGAACTTGAATTTCTTGAACGAACTTGAATATTGGTATACTGATAAAGATATGACCCAGTAGAGGTAAAATATCATTGGATATGTCCACTGAAGATTGAAACTTAACTTTTTAAATATACAGTTTACTAGGCTGCTTTTTAGGAAGCAGATCTTCTCTAAGCAGTATGCAATTAACTCTGTTGGCTTAAATGAGCTTTAACTGGGCTTCACACAGTTCAGTAAGGATTACGTGTACTAGTAACAGTGTGGACACCACTCTTTGATGTGGTTTGTGATAGCACTCTCTTCTATCATACTCAATGTTACAACAATATTACAATCACCATGACAACAAATCTGGTCTATTACAAACAAAACCTTTGTAATTTCCTCAAAACTGCTAACAAATTTAAAAAAACATTCTTGAAGATTTCAAACACGCTAGTCACCTCATTTCTATGCTGTTCAACGAGATTTTCCTGCAGCGTTGCCTTTTTCTGCAGATGCAGCAGCTCATGTTCAACAGAAACAGTACTTTTCTCCAATGTAGCAATGGAAGCCTTGATTAAAACATAGAAAATATAAAATTTCAATAGTGTTATTAAAATAACACATTCCACAACATGATTTTACTAGCAAGTGACCTGCAGGCATTAGAAAGAGTGACACTATTATTTATCCTGTCAAACAAAAATGATAGCCCATAGTTCATTTGTCAGCTAAGAAGAACATTTACCTTGGAAGATAAATTCAATGCAAAACCTGTAAACTCTTTAGAAGTTGAAATTAATAATTAAGGTAAACTCAGTTCTTTAATTTGAAAGAAATTTTTACAAACATAAAAGTACAATTTCTAATCAAGTGATTGTGTAGCTACTTACAGTAAAATAAATAGCATCCTGGTTACGCAGACAGATCATCAGACAACCCTGTTCCTAGGTTTGCCACAGATTACCACTGAAATATTTTCAATGTCTCATTTACACTTACTATAAAAAATGGATGGCAAGAGTCATTCTACAGGTTTGGGATCTCTGCACAGAAGGTCCAAAGGGAATTAACAGGGTTATTTCATTATGTATCAGAAATGTAGAGCCATTCAACAATAATTTATAATGGTCTCACCTTTAATTTTTCATTTTCAAGGTAAATCTTTTCATTTTCAGAGTTACCAGAATTTAGCTTTCCGAGAATTTTCTCCTCTGAGTTTCTTCTCCACTGCTTCCTTCTTTCCAATTCTTCCAACAGGCTTGTGATCTGACTTGTTAGACAGACAAGAACTTCTGTGTAATATACAATGTTTCCAAAACTCTCACTATGAAAATCAACTTGAACCTCAACACGTTCTCCTTCATTGCTTTTATTTCTTAAATATATAAAAAATATATAGAAAAGGGAGAATATATTTAAGCATCCAAAGAAAGGAGTATCTACTGAAATAAGAAATTCCCCAAAGGAAGACAGTTTCTACTCCAAGGAAGTGTTCCTAGTTCAATTATAAATGAATTAATTCCCTAGAACACCCTGCCTCATGGGCAGCTCCAGCGCAGCTGTCAATCAAAAGGGCAGTCTGGGAGCATGCCCACACCATGCCCTCTGGAATCCCTACCCCAGCCCCTGACTGGCTACACCACCCCTCACTCCAGCCTGGAGCCCCAGAGTGGCCAGGGAGCTGGAAGTCCCGCCTGGGAGGGGGTGGCCACAGAGGCCAGAACACATAAATACAGCAGTACATAGTCTCTATTTCTCTCTTTTGGGACCAACCTTTGCCACGTGAAGTTGGACTTGCATAGGACTCTCTGGCAGAGGCTATTTTTCTCTTGTTCTTCTCTTAATCTCTTGTCTCTCTCTCTTTCTTTCTTTACTGCTTTCTTATTATTTTGGGTAACTTAAAAGCAGTAGATTGGATTTTGCTAGGTTGTGTGGATTAGCACGTGCTAAGCCATAGCTTTGGTGGAATGCTTTGTTTTGGTTGTATGTTACCCCTTTTGAACTTTTGCCAAGATCTGTATTTTTACCCATATTTATCAGTAAATGTGTCTCCTGAAAAAACATGGAATATTTTCTCTTAGTGATATTTCAAGGCATTAAAGAACTGAAGGCTCTGCAAAAGTTCAGTGGGTGTTCTTTTGGAGCGTTGTGAATATTTTAAAAACTAAAACTTCTGGTTGAGCTTGTTGTTCCATGGCTGGGGTCTTACAGCCTCACTTTTTGCTTTTCATGTTAATAAAGTTAACAAAATTTGTTTTGCTGTTTAGTCAGTCGTACTCTGCTTAGTAGAACAGGTCTTGTTCGAATGGTATGTTTCCAGCAAAGACTTATATTTTCAGCTGAAATAAAACCAGCAAAATAACAGCTGGAAGCAGAATGAGTATTTGAGAGAAGTATCATAAATGCTTCACTTTTCTTGTTCTTTCCTAGATGCCTTCCTACATACACTGGACCAACAGTGGACTAGACAGATTTCTGGACTGATGTTGTGTACCTGCGCTCCTGTTAAATAAAGTTCTTTGTAAAATTGTAAAAAAACATCGTCTGAAACCTAGAATAAAGGCACCTCCCAGTTCCTTTGGCTTGTTAGAATTATAGTCCATATTTCTACCAACAGAAAAGGTAAAAAAAGATTTGTCACTATCTGCCAAAGAAAATGGCATATCCTTCCTATGAGTACATTAAGATTTGACTGTGTAGTTTGAATAAGGTTTAATAACTTTGTGCTGCTTTTCCTTACATGAATAAACTGTTCAAAGGGGCACCTGGGAGGAAACCTTTTCTGTCCTCTAATGAGGTGAGACTGAGTGAAATTGAAATAATTTTACCATCATCAGTGTGAAGTAGAAACTAGAACCCCGAGAACATTCTTCTATACTGCAGTAAACACAAGGGTTAACACTCAAGCTGTTGAATCAGTTATTAAATCAGTGGTTATGCAGATGCAGCATAGTAACTGCTAGCAAGTTCAGGCTAATCAGAAGTATGCAGAGGAAAGAATATTCCCCTTTACCAGTAAGAAACATAAAGCATTAACAGAAGGGAAATGCTGCAGAGAGAAGGCTGAAAATCTCAAATTTGTTCTTATTTCCAAATTCTAAATTCTGCTCAGAATTTTAGAGTATTAATAAACTCATTTACATTGTCAACACTGAGTACTGCACTAATAAATATCTACACCGTGTGGCTACAGAAACAAAAAGAAAATAAATCAACAGTCCAACTTACTTCCTAAGATCTTCTGTTTGAACTTCTAACATTGTCTTTTCTTCAATCATTCTATCATGTTGGTTTTTCCAGACATCAGCAGTGGACTGTATCTCACACAGGTTGACTTCCTAGAGAATGTAGAAGTTATAAATTATGTAACAAAAGAATGCCACTGAAGAATGCCATTTAATTCTACAAATTTTTCTGAACATAAGAGCTATTTAATATAAGATGCCTTTATTGGATCTTCCTTGTACAAAGCAGTGTAAATTTTGTCTTGTCTCAAAGTAAAATAAAACTACCCATATTCTTCTGAATTAGTTGATGCTTATCCATAAATGAGTGATAGGAAGACCAGGAGAGGTTTAACCAAAAACTGATGAGATTGCTCTTAGTGCAGTTTGAAGGGTACAACCTCGTGACTTTAGACAATCACTGAATTTTAACAAAACAAAGGGAGTGAATACTAACAGTTTGCATGTCACTTATAGCAACCATTTCTCTAACCAATGAGCAACAAAATAAAAGATACAAGCACAGCATGACCAAAAAACTTCTTTCTTTTTCATGGCTGAAAGTCTTCCAATTGTTGAATTTAAAACAGTACAGCACAACATTGCTCACAGCAGGGTCACTCACGTGTTCTCTTATTTTGGAGGTTAATTTTTTTGCAGCTTCTTCAAAGAATTGAGCTCTTTGTTTCTGGGACCTCGTTGCTTTTTTCAGAGCAATCTTAGTTTGTTCACTTGTTTCCTTTAAGGCTGACTTCTGGTGCTTGTATTCACCAACTTGATGTTTCCACTCTGCGATTTTGTTTTCTAGAGTCTGCAACAGAATTAGACATGAACTCTTCAAATTCTAAACCCCACAGGTATTTTTGTGATATAATCAGGAATAGCAGTTACATGTATAATCTGTTTCCAAAGATACATACAGCAGTAGACAAGAGAAAATACATATTTTTTGCAAAGATCTGGAGAAGAGGCTGAGAAGGTGTAGAAGCAGGCAGGAGTAAGGGGAAAGAGCGATCTAAACATCGTTGTGTGCTCTTGGAAATGAATGCAGAATTTCAATGTAGAAGGCATGACATGGATGTTATACTCATTTATGAGAGGGAAAGTAACATGGTTTCGTCATCCCTAGAGACTGATTTCTGTAAAGAATATCACCTTAATGATGCTACCAGTGATATGCATTGATGTATTAGAGCATGCGCTCTGAATCTATAGTGACACACACATTACAGGTCTGGAGATAGACTGTATGACTGTATATGAAATTTAAATATCAAAGCTAATATCTTGGGTTTGGTTTTTTTAAAGACAAGAAGTTAGGATAGGCTGGGGTCTTTTTTTGCATATATGTATTACAATATGTTCTGATTAGATGACAATATACTACCTTCTTGCAAGATCTCTGAATTTTTTCCATGCACAAAATGGCCCCAGTCTATCAATAAAACAGATTTGTTTAGTGAAGAAACGATTTCTTAGTGAAGCAGAAAATGCAAAAAGAATAGATTTAGCGCTGCCTTGCACACAGCAGACAGTTGTTTAAAGATAATTAAAAAAGGCTATGATAAAACTTAACCACAATGGTAAATCACACATTTTAAGGGCACCTTCTAAATATCATTTCCTGAGTGCTTTATTTTGCAGCACTCAGGAAACAAAATACATTTGCATTAAATGAATCTTAATGCATTTAATTATCAAACATGTACAAAGCAGTCAAGATGAGAGCTGAGTTCTGCAACTGACATTATACTACCTTCTCTATTACTGTTATTATTTCCGACTAATTAAACTTTTATATCACTCTGATGAAGGCAGTATACTGACCCCATTCATTTCAGGAAACTGGCCTCTCTAACTTCATGACGTTTGTATTTTTATCTACATACCACATAAATATGAACAGAAAAAACCACTGGACATCAGAACACTACATGATGATGTACAATAAAAGCAATACCAGACACTGCTTCAAGGACAATCTCAGATCCACATGAAAATGACGAAGCTACCAGTGGACAATTACTTTAATAAAGACAAGTGTAAATCCCATTCATATCACTTATTATTCTTCCACCAGTGTAAATAAATTTCTCAAATCAGTGATAAATATCCTAATTGTAAGAATGATTACTGCATTTGTTTCCTTCATTGTAGTCTAGGTCTGACACTAAATTATGTTCTACAAGAATAAAGACCTACTACTTAGCTACTGACTATGTTAATGTGCCAGCCTTATTCAAGATACACTTTGCCAGTTGCAATAAAATATGCATATTATGCACAAGAAGATATCTCTCAGTATAGGTCCTGCTAATAGCCTCGAAACTTTTACACAATCAATGAAAAATGTGTGTGGTTTTCCAAGTAAAAGATGGTCTCAGGTACCAGCATTCACCAAACAGTAGAAGTACTATTTCAAATATAAAATTATAAAAAACCCCACAAGTATGCAGGAAGGAGTTTTCCTGTATAAATGCTCACAGGGCATTTAATAAACAAAGATGTGACTTGATGGAGTGGCAGATGAATACCCTCAATAAATACAGCAAATAGAAAATCTGAGTCTATGCATGTATTTTTTTAACTGTTGGTATAAGTAAACAAATGTTATCCCCTATTAGAACCACAGGGGGTCACAATCACACTAAGAATAAGTGCTTTGGGCATTAGTCAGTGACTGTGGTAAATTTAAATTGAGAACTAATTTCCTGAGGGTAAGGCTAAGCTTTTGCAAGCTTTGTCTAGATATTAATAAAATCATCACCAGGATTAAAGCTAGTCACTGACTTCAGCAGTTTCTGAAAGCAAACAAAACCTTTAAATACAGATTGAATGAAAATACAGATGTATATCGATTTACTTTAATGTAAATATCATTGGAATTCTATAATTGTACTAGGTGAAACAAGAAAGTAATTTTTATTTAGAAGAAAATGAGGTATTTATGCAGAAATAGACGTGTGACTTGAAATTGAGTTGATATAAGTTGCTTAATAACTTCAAATGATAGGATTAATAGGGAATACATAGTAGTAAAAAAAAGTTTGGAAATTAGAAATACATTAGTTTTAGACAATGTTTTCTCATTCCTGCCTATATTCTTGACAGGTTTCAAATACTGAAATCTGAGGCTATGTCCAGCTCCAGCCTCTCACACGACCTCTTCCTTGTCTTTTTCTAAAGCCAGCAACTGATTCAAATGCCGAAATTTAACTCTTGCTTTCTAGAATAGAAAATGGAAATAATTTAACCTACTTTAAGCAAAGAGAGATTAGGCATTAGTCTCAGGTGTTTCACTCTCAGTCAGTATTAAGAGATTTATTGATTCCTTCACAGACAATGAGAAACAGGGTGTGGCTCATCACTCCTATATTAGAACAGAAACATGACTTGTTTATCTCTCTCTCTTGACTATATTGAGATTGTCTCAGGATCAATACCTGTCTCCTAGATAGCACAGTTAAGTGAGTGCAAACACTTCTATATACGTTAAACTTTGCTTCACCAGAGCTGCTTATGTGCACAAGTTGAGAAAAGAATAAAAAAAAACTAAAACAACCTTGCAATTAAGATAATGTGGTCAAGCAGATTGTGCAAAATATAAATATATAGGATTTTTACTGTTTGCAATTTTTCTTTTACCAATAATTTGATTTCAAATCTGAACACAATGAAGTTTTGCAGTTTTTTTCCAATAAACTGGAACACAAGTAAAAATCTTTTAACCTGTATTTTTACTTTTATTTCATCATTTTCCACTTCTTTTCTTTGAATCTGACACTGCAGGTGAGCTTGTACTTCCTTTACTGATCTTGGCAGGTGGTTTCCTTTCTGTGTATTGATCTAGGAAAGAGAAAGAAACACAAATCTATTGGCCTATGGAGATATGCTGTATGAATGCTCTCTATAATGTTTGTACTTTGCCATATTTTCTAACTGACATTTGAATGTCTTTAAAAGCTGGAAAAGATAAAACATGTTCTACAAGTATATTTTCAAGCAGTAGCTTGCTACTAGTAGTATTAATATTAATCAGAAATCACAAACTTGAAACACTGTATGTATAATTGATGCCTCATATTTAGCCTGACTTTGAGTATTATGAATAAGGCCTGGAAGCATGAACACAGAAATCTAACTAGCAGGATGACTAAAATTAAGCTACACTGATCAACTGTACTCTGACTAATTAGACCTGAACTGATCTTCATTAAATTCCAAAGACCACCATCTGCTATTAAAAGTATTGATACATTTAATTCAAACTGTAATTTTGGGGGAATACATGTATCATAATGGAAGAGGCAACTTATGCCATCAGAACTCGGGTCAGATGATTCTATGAAATTTCTTCCAATTTGATTCCTTTGATTCATTCTCAATAAGAAGTAATAAGATAAAAAATTGTCATATTATCAGTATAGACCAAAAAAGCATTGAATGTACCTGTGCAAGTGTTCATTATAGATACCAGTAAGAAAAGCAGACTCAGACTCCATCAAGTATTGATGAAAATACCATTTATTGAGGATAACATAAGAAGGAGCATTTATCCCTTCAGATGCTGGGTACCCCAAATTGTTCAGCATTAGATAGATCTCTAGTCAGAACAAGGCATGCTACACAGATCCCACCAACACTGAGGTCTGCTGGCATTGTGGTCTTCAGAATCTTTACAGGCTTTTCTGTTCAGCATTTCTATTCTCAAGCAAAAAGATGTTTCTATGAAAACGTGCTCCTTCACTTCAAGGTAAAGACAAGGATATGCCTAACTGTGAACAACGTCTGTTTAGTTTACTCCATGATACTTCCTTATAAACGCTTTTTTTACAGAATTATTGTAATTATTAAATGAGAGGTCTAAAGACACTAGTCTGGATGTGTGCCCTTCCCTGAACCTTGGGACATTAGTGTTAAGGATAACCTGTATCCTTAGTAGGATTGGATACAGTCTTGATGGTCTTAAGATATTTCAGTAGGAAACATCTTTCAGGATTTTACTTTTTTCATAGATCTTTGAAATAATTACTTTTCTCAAAACTCAAATTTTTAATTAAGAATCTAGTACATTGGAAGAAAACGTTCTGATCACTCACTTTTTCACACTGAAGCATGGATGAAAGTTCTTTAATCTGTTTCTCCCTTTCAAGTATTTTTTTCCTGAGATTCTTCATGGAAAAAAAAATAACAAAGTATTTTAATGTCTGTTTTGTGCAGCAATAAAGCATACTGATGAACATTTCATCTGTAAAACTAAGATTCCATTTTGTGATGATAAACCACAAATATTCCCATTTTGCCACTGTTACTGGAAATAGTATGACCCTGTGATGTAGCTAATTTCAGATGTATGGGATAGAACAAAAAAATAAAATTTTAATTTACTTACTGAATTTTGAGTTTCATTTTCACTTAGCTTCTGTATCAGAGTGTCAATGGTTTCACTGTTTAACTGCAACACAGGAAACATTAAAAATAACCTCTGATTATAACTGATCTAGTATTTTTGCAATGGCTTTAAATTGGTTACATATCATTTGCTACATTTTCAAATCTGGTATATATGAATACAAAAACCTGAATACTCACAAGCTACTTGGTGGTTTAAAACTTAAAGATTCAATTTATTTTGTGTACAGAACTTTGTAGCTGAAGGAAACAAACTAGGTTTATTCCATACATCTACTTTGTACTTAATTTTAGCTAAGAGGGATCTTAGTGCCATAGTCTAGTAACTGTGGTGGTAGTGGATGAAGGGTTGGACTTGATGATCTCAGAGGTCCTTTCCAACCCACCTGATTCTATGATTCTATGATTCTATGATAAATGTCATAAATAAGTGTTATTTAAGCACACAGTCAAATGGTAAAAGTATTTGTAGAACTTGCAGTGCTTCAAAGACTAATAATAGGTACTAATGCCTTTCAGGAACCTCAGATAGGAGAATTTGAAGACTGAACTAGAAAGCATTGGATTGAAGATCACAAAAATTGATCTACATTAGGTCTTAATAGAAATTCAAAAGAATTTATGTGCCTGTGATATTGTCAACTAAACTAGTCATTTTAAGTTGTCCAACTGTGTGTGTATGTGTAATTTCCTATTTAAAAGAAATAGACTTGTGTGACTTTCAGATTGTAAAAACTGACTTAAGCTGGAAACCTCAGAATCAAAAGTTTTACTACAACTCCTTCATTTTATCCTGTCCTGTATGTAATTTCTCATAATGTTCTGTAATCTCAATCCCGTGCCTATCTGTAAAGTCAGTCCATGGACCTCAATTCTGCATTCAGATTGCAACCTCTGCATGCACTGCAAACTTATAAATACTGTTTTCAGTAGAAGTCCTAACCTTTCCTGACTGAAGTGAGTCAGATTTGCTATCAGTAAAAAAAATAATATATAAACAGGAATGGTGTTTTGTGACCCCACAGTAATTTATCAGCAAAAATGGAAGTACTTAGAAGACTTCCCAGAATTGAGAAGTGACTGGAAACCTAAATTACTCATACCACCTTTCCATTCTTAGGAAACTGTTTTCCCCACAGTTTGTTCTTTATGAAATTTCTGTCTTTTTGTTGAATGATCAACAAAAAGCCTCCTGCTGTAAGAAAATTAGTACTGTCTATAAAAACCTGAAAATCAAGATTATTATCTTCAAAATGAAAAAATGATGTTCAGAATAAACATCCATCTTCATTATCTTCTGAAAGAGACTTAAGAAAGTCAGCAATGACAAATCACATTTAATTTTAAAAGAAATCTACATTCTTCGCTCCACTGAGTTCCACATGACCCTACTGTTATACAGGAATTCAATCTGATCCACCTCCTGTTTTAACATACGTAGTTTGCCAAATTCCGTCCAAATTTTTAGGAACTTTCTTAGTGCCCAGGACATAATAAAAAAAAAAAATCTTCCCAATACATCTGTTAAAGAAAATGACAAGACTAAATGTTTCTTTCACACCTGTGTAAGAAACATGCATTTGCATTGATTCTGTGTTTGTGCCTTACATATTTTCCTAGGTGGTGTTCTAGACTGTCAGATTCTTTGCTTTGATCAGTAAAATATTTCTCATCTTGGATGGCTTTTGTAGTTTTATGATAACCTTTTTTATATGGCTGAATCAGTAAACATAGCTTCCCTGTTTCTCCCGGTGGTACATATGTTTTTCCCTGAAATGGCATTCATAATTATGTAACATTTAGTTTCACTCACAGTTAGGTCACTGATCTTGCTAATTCAAGCAAATCAACATAAAACAAGTCAGCTCTTCAGGACAATCCTTCAGGAGAAATTTTAAAGGTCAAAGAATCATTTAGGACTTCCAAGAAGGGTAAAGGCCTGTGATATCACAGGATATACACTGAAACTGCTCACAGAACACACCTCATCTACAAACAGTTCACCTCCAGTGAAGGTGAAGGCCAAGATCTGCTCAGACACCAGTGTTATTTTTCACAGCAGACTTCTTTCAGTTTGGAGGTGACAATGGCTTTCCTGTGCCAAGTGCACCTCCATCAAAAGAATTTGTCAGACTAAGGGTTTATATTCATACCTCCATGTTCTCCTTCACATAGTTGAGAAAATGAATAACAGAATTCGGAGAGTTCCCAACTAAAATGATCATTTCTCATAGAATCAGAATGCAGACTGCTCTGCTTTCAACTGTTGTCTTAAGGCAAATAAGTACACTCCAAACATCTTATGTTTTTTATTTTATATATATACGTGTGTGTGTCTTGTTTTATTACAGGCTTACGTTTCCTGGCAGACCTCAATTTGTGTAACACAGTGCAACTCTCTGTAGCTTTTTCTTGGATATATAAACAAAACTAAGTTCTTGAATTTAATTACTTCCAGTGAAAACAGCATCTTGGAAGATTAAACATTGTGCTTCATTTATCATAGCCCATCTGTGTAAGCAGAAAAGAACAAATAAGAATTTTTTTACATAGTTCCAGTATACTGTTGCTGTGTCCAGCACTGCCACCCATTTTTTGAAATATCACTTACTTCCCATCTAAAGCTAGGAAGCATATTTTGCATGTTGTTAACAAAGTAAATAGAATTTAAAATATCAAACCTAACAGGAACAGAATGAACTTGCCTCAGTAGCTTGAGGAAGAATAAATTTTTCCTGAGGATCAAAGTCCACTAAAGGAGCAGTACAGTCATGTACAGGTAAAGACGAGGATGATTGTGATGATGATGACATTTTGTTTTAATGCTGTATAATAAGACATTATATGTTAACATATATTGGTGTTCTGTGAATCAATAAGTAAAACATTTTTGGCATCCCAGGTTGTTCCCACTGCAGTGGGACCACTGTACCAGACCAAGTAAAGCCCAGACACATTAGAGATGTAACACAGCTAATGCAACTGAAGTCTTGCCCACATATTCATAATTTGCAAGCACTTAGGCAGTGCTGAATTCACACACTTGGTACACAGAAATCAAATCCCTCCACGGCAGAAAACTGAACACACGAAGGAGGTAGTAAAACTCGCAGCTGCGATTTCCCGCTTCCACGGATCCCGGCACAGAGGGTGAGGTGCAGGGGCACAGGACACCCAACGCCGGCCCCCACCCCGAGCCCAGCCTGGGGCTCTCTCTCCTCGCCAATTGCCCCTGTACCCACCGCCTGCGGCTCCAGCTCTCGCTGGTGTCCCAGGGTCACCCCCGCTTCAGCACCCCTCCTGCGGGACGGTGCCCTCTCACAGCCTTCCCGCGGGTCACCCCCGCCTCAGCACCCCTCCCGCTGAGCAGTGTCCCCTCAGCACCTCTCCCGCGGGACAGTGCCCCTCAGCACGGCTCCTGTGGGGCAGTGCCCCCTCAGCGCCCCTCCTGTGGGGCAGTGCCCCCTCAGCGCCCCTCCTGTGGGGCAGTGCGCCCCCAGTGCCCCCCCCGCGGGTCACTCCCCGCCCCCGGAGTCCCCACCTGCGCCCACGGCCCCTCACCGCGGCCGCCCGCCACAGCCGTTGCCGCAGTAACGCGCCGCAGCCGCTGCCGCAGCCGTTGCCGTGGCCGTTGCCGTTGCCGTTGCGGTCGCCGTTGCGGTGCCGGCTCCCCTGGGGCGGGAGGCGGCGGCGCCCTCCCCGAGCCGGCCTTGCCCGACGCTCCCCGAGAACACCCACTGCTCCCGCTTAGGGACGGCGACCTCCGCGGGCCTGGGGAGGCGGCATCGCCCCTTCCCCGAGAGAACGCGGTGCGTGCGGCTGGCATTCACAGGTGCCTCGGGAAGCGGCTGGGCCGTCACCGGCTGGTGACGGTGTCCGTGCGCACCCGGGAGGTTACCGTCACACCCAGATGGACAAGAAACGTGGAGACCTCTGGGGAGCTTTGGGTCCTCTAGTTTATTTCTTTCTGTGTGTTTCCATTAATTTTTAGATTTTTTTTCTAAAGCTAAACACCAATTATTCATGCAACTTGACTGTATGTGAAGCTGTTTTGGCAATACGTTGTCAAATATTATAAAAAAGCCACATATTTTTAAATAATCACATTCTGCTGAAGAATGAACCAATTACTCTTGCATCACATCACAGGGGAAAGCACTATTGACAATTGAGGTGGCAATACACATATGAAGTCAAAATCAAAATAAAACATATAGTTTGGAATAATTTTTAAATGTGTTACTGTGTTTGTATTTTCTTCTACTGCTGGCAATGGAATTTCAGAGAGCGGTTATTCACTTTACACAGTCTTGGGAGAATATTATCTAATCATGTGTGCCTAGTAATAAAAATCAAAATCAAACGCTAAATTTCAACCTTTTTAATACCAGTAGACATGAAATCACTCCATTCTCCATTCTAGAGTGAGTGCCTGGTTGTGCTTGAATTCCAAGGGAAACTTTGTCTTTGCTCAAGCAAAAGGCCTAACACTTTGTTCTCTATAGGACCCTCAGCCTTGAACTGAGAATTCACCATCTCCAACACACTTTTGCTTTGGCACTGCAGTTATGAGCTGTGGCTTTGGTATCTTATAGTCACCTCAGACAGAACTTGCTATAAGATTGACCTATTTTTAAAAGAAAATAATAAATTGTTGCAATTTTCTAAAAATTTGGTGATTGCTTATAAAATAAACCATGAACTATTCATCGGTGAGGGCTAATTAGCATGAAAAGTAGCATTGCACTCCGTATATGGTAAACAAAGAATGAATTACAAGTTTCAGTCCTCAAAACCACATTTTAATGACAGTGGAATAATCCACAGAGTGGGAAACTTTTAGAGTAAATATGACACACACTTCCACAATGACATAATTACAGGCCTTATTAAAAGAGATATGGTGGAGAGAAGCTTCTTTAGATACCACAAGAACGCTGCTCAGTGTTTGTCACAGCTCATGACTTCATCTGCTCTAAAGGTATAACTGGACCTTCCATTTCTATGACAGAAATTCAAGACTCCAATGCCTTTATTTGTTCCTTGTTTAATTTTGCCAATAGCCGGCTATTGCAAAAGGTGCAGATTTGCTGTGACACTGTTCCTTCCTCATCCCTGTATGCACTGCTTGGTGCAATACCGACCATAATTTATTTCTCCCAGCAATTCTTGGACACTTGATGCCTTACACAGAAGTATGTATCCTGCAAAGACAGTGATGGCAACATTTCTGCAGTAGTCTCTCGTGTGGTGGCAGTGACATCTAGTGGGCTCCAACGACACTTCCAGTTTCCCCAAGTGTTCCAAAAATCGGTCAAAGCATCTCTTTTCAGGATGCTCTGACCTCGTTATAAAGGCATATTTGAAAGTACAATCAATATGAATAGTCGGAGGTTGAATTTAGTAATTACGGCTGACTTTTAATTTAGGAGCATGTGGAAGATTTATTTTAATTAGAAACTCTGGTTTATGGAGCTCTCTTGATAGTAAATGCTCTGAAGAAGTCAGTTTAAATAATGCAGGATTCAGCACTACCCCAAACACCTCTGCAAAAGACAGAAAAATTTTGCTCTGTCGTGCTTCCTGAAAAGCGAGTGCAAAATGACAGGGTAAGACTGTTGGATTTCCATGACTGTTTGCATAAACAGTGTATCTGTTCAAAAGCTATGTGGGCTGTAGTCTCAGTGGCTGATGCAACTGCCACATGCC
Source organism: Cephalopterus ornatus (assembly GCA_013396775.1). NCBI lineage: Eukaryota > Metazoa > Chordata > Aves > Passeriformes > Cotingidae > Cephalopterus > Cephalopterus ornatus. The sequence continues at coordinate 255,587 of VZRE01002603.1, read as the reverse complement.
AGTTCAAACTACATAGAAAAAATGTGATAATTGATGTCAAAACCATACAAGCTATGTTCCTCAATGTCTTTCCAATATTCTTAAAATAATTTCACCTTCCAGCTTCCTACACAGCACTTGATGTTCCATGAAGAAGTTTAATTATTCCTATGCCACATGTGGAGAAATTGTAGTACCATGTATAAAATTACTTTCTCACAGTAATTATTATGGAAGTGGTAAAGCTGCAAATATACCTCCAGTCATTAACCTATAATTGCACAGTAAAAGGAAGAAATCCCAAAAGTTTATTTCACAGAGGCCAGTTTCTCCAAGTATAAGATAGACAACTTCTTCTGAGATAGACAGCTGGGATGTGGGACCAAATTATTATCTTCCTGCTCCAGAAAGTATGATATTGAAAGGACAAGGACCACAAAAACAACACATGATTTACCTAGACCACTTCCCTGAAATTTCAGGACTTTTGCCTACTGAATGCCAGTTGCTGTGTGCAGTCCTAGTACAACTCCAGTTCGAGTGTTTAGGGGAAGCACAGCAACAGCTGCCACGAGGACCACTGAAAGAGTGCACTAATGTGAAAAGAAGCATTAATTCTCACTCAGCTGTAGTTTCTGAGCGGAAGTATGTTGTCAAGAACAGCTGCTTTCTGGTTCTGTCAAACCAGTCCCCAGATTTTTCATGAAAGCCTGATTGTACAAAGGCCAGGCAGCTGGAACAACTGATTTTATAATCTTTGCCTGGTTATTATCAAGCTAAGCTCACAGTTGTTAATGTTGGCAAAGAATCTATAGACTCACACATAAATAAATGTCCTTACCTATTCGAGTAAAACAAATTTTGGTTATTAAATAGAGGTAACATTTAATAAGTTTATTTAAAATTGTGTATTCTGCTCCTTTTATTTTTATATGTCTTTTCCGTACATTACTAAATATTAAATCAAATTTACACACAATTATCTTGAAAACCTGGTTCCAGGATTCCTATTATTCTTCAAAGTATTAGGTGGAAATCTGCAGAGTTGTGACTGGTAATACATTGCCGGAACTCTTAACTTCCCACTGTTATACTGCACTAAAAGATTATATAAATACATAAATGTTAATAAAACATGTTTTATGCAAATATATGCTGCAGTTACATATTCATGAGTGGGAAGAGAAATATTGTACATACACACAGTGACACGTGACCCATAAACCTCAGTGTTATTATAGAACTAAATAAGTATGAATTCCAACATGAGCACTACGTTATTGGGATTAGATGTGCTACCAAAATGTGTTTGTTTCATTAACAGTGTTTTCTCAGGATATAAACTGGCTTACGAAGGCATTTCTGGGATTTCCTTTCACAAATCTTTGACTCCAAAGCCTTTGGTTTAAACACCACCTTCCCATACAGTCCGAAAGCAGTACTGGGACTCAACTGAGAATCATTTCAATTATAAGCTACTGCTCTTTATATAAAAATATTTTAATTATATAATAAACCTTTATATTAATATAATTTTGGTTGGTTGGTTTGAGTTTTCTATATGAATTCTATTTCTAGTCATAGGAAAGGATGTTTGAGGGTCTATTTATATCCAACAGTACAATGCTGTAAAAGGTTATTTCTTCTTTTTTGGACATGTTGTTAAGCAAGGCTGAAGATCAGATAGTAAACAAAATACGGTGTTCACCACACCTGCTGGTGCATTGGTCTCTTCTTAATTGTCAGGCATCAGGGACATGACATGCTTTAATTTCTTTTTCAGCCTGAGACAATTTTTCAGCCTGACAATCTTATAGCTCCAATACTTTACAAGTGACCATCCTTGCTGTCTACCCTGCACTTCTGAGGGCAGCTACTGTTCAACAGTGTTCCTGCAGCACAGCTCCTCAGTAGTTGCAGCTGATTTTATCACAGTGAGTTTGGGTATCTCTACAGACTGCATTCCTTGAATAGTGAATGCAGTGTGTAGAGATACCCTTCAGAACTCTCCATGTCATGTCTCCAGTATCTGGTTTGTAGCTAAGCCTATGTGCTAGGTATGGCTTTCTTTACCTGAGTCAGATATATCAGTTTATCCCCAACATAAATCCCTGACAGTCATGTTTTTGGCTCTGCAGAGCAGTCGTAGAGAGGGACCACATTTCCTATTAGAACCAGGTATTGAAACTTCCAATAAAGACAGGGCAGACAGCCTGCATTTGGTAATATCCTAAAATGGCAACAGCAATTTCCAAGATTCAGCTGTTAACACCTGAATGCCTGTTCCTTCTAGGATGCCAAAAAGAAATTTGTCCTGAACAGTATGTAATAGGCCTACAGCATGCAGAGAAAGAGAATGTCAAGAAAGAGAGTAATTCAACAGTGTTTTATGAGCAGTAGAATACCATGGAATTCAGGAAGCATAGAATTCTAGGTTTTGATCCAATAATTGAATTTATTTTTACATTAAAGGATAAAATGGGGAAAAAGTTATCCAAACTAGAGTTTTATATGAAATATGTAAACATGCAGTAGAACAGATCTTCCTCTTGAATAAGTACAGCAATCATTTGTCTGAAGAGTAATTTTATCCCTCTTACTCACATTCTGACTGCTTAGCACTCATGAAAAGAGGAAGGATGTTAAAAGTGAGAACTAAAAAACCAGATCCAGTGCCCCACAGATGCCAAGCAGCCCATCTGCTAATGGTGGAAGTACTGGCTATTAAGGCATTTTCCTAAGGAGTAGTAGCATTCCCTTTGGGGCTCCTCAAGAAAGCAGCAATTAAAAGCAGGTATTCCAAATCCTGTAAGAGCACTTTAACCCATGGGGGCTTAAAGTCTTCTTCCTCTTCCATCCAGGTTGGGTTAGAAAAAAGAGGTATTTAATCATTTTCTGAAGGAAAAAGCAGAGTGTCAAGGATGTCAGTCCATGTAACGCAGAAAGCAGCATCTTTCTCTCTGGCAGGTGAGGCTCACATGTCATGGGCAGCAACAGGCTGCAAGTTTCAGGGAAGAACTAGCAGTATTTTGATTTGGGAAGAACTAGACCATGCTGGTGGATGACCATTTCAGCCTGAATATGAACCACTCTCCCAAGGCATTATTGGGGTGCATCTCACCTGAGGTGGTGCTTCTGCCTTATGGCCAGGCACCACTGCTTTCAGTATTTTGGCATTCAGTGCCTGTTTTTGTGGAACTCCACCCATGGGAACTAGAAGCTATGAAGTGAAATAATTGCATCTGTACATCCAAACTTAAAATCTTTGATGTTGCTGTCTTTTCACATATGCTAAATTGATATCACAAGGAATCATAATCAGTTCTTACATGACTGTAATCAGCTCTCATCAGACCATATAGTATGAGCATTGAAAGCGAGACGTGTGTGATTTCTATATACCAGTAAGAAGGATTTTAAGAAATGGAAACAAACTTGCCATATAGGCTTTTTATGCAAACACTTATACCCATGTATAAGTGAGACAATAAAAGCTGAAAAAGGTAAAATGATTGAAGGAAACACATACACACAATAGATTTCAAGCCCTGTTCTTATCAGGATAAAACGTACAATGGGAACTTTGTGCAGCCTGGGTTTTGTTTTGGTTTTAATTCCTGGAATTTGACTGGCACATAAGCAAGGTTGCTCCAATTGTTACAGTTATTTCCCTTTTCTGGAATTCACTTCTTGTCATAATGTCATAGGATTTCCTCTGACTTTATCAAATTCAGCCAAACACGACTTCTATTTGGATTATGAAGTAAATTACTTCATTGAATGACCAGGATAATTTTCAAGCTGGGTATGTAAAGTTGTTGCCAGTGAGGCGAAAATGTAAATCTGTTTTCTAAGTCCTAGCCCATGTCAAAAGTCCTTTCTTTTCTTCATGGACATTCAAAAATCATGTTGAGAGATGTTAAAATAATGAAAATTACTAAAATTAGAGACCATTTTCTCCTAATTTGCTTGGTTACTGCTATTAAATTATGCTACTCTACTCAAGGTTTTCAAACACTCCCTTTGTGATGCTTCGATGCTATTGCATAGTTGCATCGCAGTATATGTTTATACAAACTAGCTCTTCTATTAAAGTCTTTTTTTTTTCTAGACGGCTTCCTAAAAATTCATCCCCAGCTTACATTTTCACAGTCTATCCGAAAACTATTTTTCGTGAAGACAAGGTTTCACTTACAAAGGTCAGGACTCAATAAAGGGGAGCGGGGGCGGGCCTTGTCCTCCGAGGGCCGGGTCCGGGGGTGCCCGTCCCCGGGACAGGCCGGGCCGCAGCCCGCGGGAGCGCCGGGGC
>VZRE01002603.1:191601-250487 GCA_013396775.1 Cephalopterus ornatus | reverse complement strand
CGAGGCCGGAGCTGTGGCCGGGCCGGCCGGCGATGGGCGGCTCCGAGCGGCCTCCTCGGGCCGGTCCGGCGGCCGCGGGCGGGGCGGGCCCGGGGTTCTCCAGGCGGGCTGCACAACAGCAGCCTCGGGGGGCTGACACTGCCCAAGGTCAGACAGGCAAGAGGGGAGAAGGCGCCAGGGCTGAGGGGACGGGGTCCGCAGGCATCAGCTGCTGGGAGACACGGCCGGACTTTGTGCGTGCAAAGGACAAAGGTGTGTCTCGCCTGAAATAAGCGACATGTTTTACTGGCTGCTAGAAATGTATCCATCCCGCTGCCTGATCGGTAAACGTCGAGCTCTGATGCTGCACATGAAAGCCCGATATGAGTCTGCTTAGGCGTTTTGTTTTGTTAGAGCTTTAGTATCGTTTTTAGGCTTTGATAGCCCATTGTTTCCGAATCGGTCTTCCCCTTTCTTCGCGGTAAGGGCACTATAATTGGCTTTTGTTTCTTAGCGCTTGTCTTGAGCCATAATCCCTTTTCTTTATATAATCAAACTTGAACAGGTTTCCTGTAGGGAGGTGGACATCCAAGCAGTGCATAGTAATCCACTTTGGTGTCTCATGAGTTCTCGCTGGGTCGCAGTCAGGTTTGGGGCGTGATTAACGTTATCTCGTCTGATCGGTCTGATGTATTGCCCCAAACCTCAATATTCAAGGAGAACGAATGATCAGCAGCACAGCAGAGCTCTGAAAATTCAAACTCGTCAAAAAACGTTGTTCAAATTTAAATGAACTTAAAGCAGTCATTGTAGCTTCTCTTTCTGATGGAGGTATTTCCATGCTTCCCCCCCCACCCCGGCTCCTTCCAGGCTTACATGTATCCCAGACCGACTCTTCCTTTCCAGCCTCCACTTTCCCTTTTCTTGGTGGACAAGGGAAAAAAGGAGATGGAGTTTCACCATTGTAAGATCTTGTGATGGGACCTTGTGATTTCATCATTTTATCTTGGCTTTTTCTGTTCAAATCAACTGACTACTTTAAATCTAATGTAGATTTTTGCAGTCTGTCATGGTTTAAAGGTGGTGTGAACTGGGGTTTACTCCATTATGCTCTGTCAGCATTAATGGTTTACATCTGAATAGCTACACTAGTTATCTGCTTAATCTAAACAAAAATTCAGTGGATATGTGGAAGCAACAATTTTGCTCTACCAGCTGCCACTTCCCCCTAAACCAAGAAATTTATTGAAGCCAGTGAGGGGGAGGAACAAATCCCTAAGGTGTTCTTATGGTCTGAGTAACTCATGTTCTCTGTGCAACTGTTGCTTCCCCTGTTGTTTTGGGGGTTTTGTGGTTTTTTTTTTGGTTGGTTCGTTGGTTGGGTTTTTTAAGTACTATGTAAGGCCTACAGATATTATGAACAGGTAATAATTTCATAAATTTTAAAAAATATCATATATGGGTCCAGGTTTTGAATCCTCCAGTAAAAATTACGGATCTGTATGTTGACTGCAGCTCTTACATTGAGGCATTGCTGGATGACGTGACGTGACACTAGTCACTTTGGGATATTAAAAACAACACCCCCCCAAACCCTATGAAACAGTTCAGCAGCATAAAGTAGCATGCAGAAAAATCACTTAAAATTTCCATTTCAACTTAGAAGATAGTGAATGTCTTGTAAGTGTTTCACAGGCGTATCAGACTCTTTTACAAGGAGGTTGGGGCTGTTTTACCCACAATCAGTGATACTCGTTTTCCAAGAAACCCATTCCTTCTGTGGTTGAGATTATACTGTGTTCAGGCTGCCACATTCTAGTTAGTAATCTGCAGAAAAATCAAGCTGAATGGCCATCTTCAATCAAAGCCTACCCTTCCTTCTGGCAGGCAGATGATGCTTGAAGGAGTCGTTCTCAGTCTGTCTTGCAGTAGTTGCAGTTTGTGGAACAAAGTAGCAAATGGTTATAGTTAGTGGTATTTGAGGTGAAATAAGCACTGCCATTGAGTGTAGCAATAGGAATGTGAATGCTTCCTCACGCCGGGCTGGGTAATTGACAGGATGCCTGTGCAGCGGTTGGGAGAGCTGGGCTTTTACTCTTTGGTAGCAGAAGCGCTTTTATTGTCCGTGACTTCAGGTAAAGGTTAGAGGCTTGTCTTAATGTAATTTCTCCTTCTTTCGATTTTGCCATGTGGACTCGAAGTGGTGCTGGGGCTGGGATAACCCGGCTGTGTACAAACCAGTACGATTTCCAAGTGCGTGAACTGTCACAGTCAGGCAGCTTGTGTGTATATTTTGAATTTAATACAGGCAGATGTATATGGTCTAGATGGCTCTTTGATATGATTTGTTCCAGCAAGTGCTCACATTAGGTATCTCTTTGTGACCTGTTTTAAGCTTTAATAAAAAGAAAATTAAAACTTTTAGAACTCCAATCAAAGTGGAAAATAATTAGTCTTTGTCTGTTTTGGGACAATTTTTCTAAGCAGAAGAAAAATTCTTGATTTGTAGGACCACCTTTCTTATTCTTATCTGCAAGAGGTGGAGTAATATCTGAAAAAGGACATAAACCAGAAAGACCAGTTCAGATTTAGGTTTTGGAGTAAGTGAGATGGGAAATCAGAGTGGCAGCATTGTTGCATTACACTGATACTGGAAACAATGCTTCTGTCAAACTACTATTGAACACATTGCTTGGTATTGCCAGAATTAAGCTTTTCCTTAAAGTGTATATGTGAAATCTAACATTGTGGTCTTCACTAAACAATCTTCACACTGCTGAGAAGATTTATGGAAATATTAATGGGAAAGCCCATTTTGTATACAAATATTCTTCTCCGTAATTAGTAAAAAAATAATTCCAAAACCATTTTTACTGTATTATAATGAATCTATATGAAGCAGTACCTGACATATTTTTAAAAGCCTTTTGAACAGTAGTAGTAATACATTAATGAATAAATTCTATTCTTCTCTATACTGCAACTCAGTTTTCTCATAAATGCAGTTTGCTTTTATGTGGAACTGCAAATGCCACAGCATTTATCTAGACTTTAGATGTGCATACTGTCAAAGCTGGGTTTATTCTACATGTGATGGAAATTCAAATGAACTTGGACAATGCAATTTACTTGCATTGTATTGTTTCTTACTGCCCACCAAAGAACTTGTTAAGAATGAAGTTTGACAGTCAGAATGCTTCCAGTCCTGTTGTGTTCTTAATTGGTAAGCTTGTTAGAGACTTAATCATAAGCCAAATTCTCCTGAAAATGCCTGACTTTGAACAACAGGCAGTCAAGTGATGAGATCATCATGAGGAACTACTGCTCTGAAGGGAGGCAGGCTAAACCCTCAGTTCCGGTTTTGCTTGGTTCCCTGATGTGAAACGTGCAGCTTCCCCCTCTCCCAGAGAACACTGATTGAAATCCAAACTGTTCATGGATTAATAAGACTTGGCGCGAATTTTGTATGAAGTGAAATGAATTGCCTGATGTGTTTATTTAGCTAAATGGAGTTAGACTGTATTTCATTGTCACTGAAATCACAGGTTGGATGAGAACAGCAGAGGTTATCTTACTGTTTCTGTAAGGCGTAACAGGATCAGTTATATCTAAACAGTTTATCAAACATTGGTTTGTCCTATTCTAAAAAGCAAAACACCTTCCACCCCAAAGATATTTACTTTACCAAGGAAGTTTCTTTTAGCTTTTAATCCTCCTCTTTAGAAGCTTTCTCTAGTGTCTAATTTTAATTTAAATCTTGATGCCGAAGTTTGAACTTGCTATTTTTGTCCTCTTTGCTATAGACAGGACGTTTTCTCCAATACATCCAAGGTGGCTGCAATGGGAATCTGTTTTGTCTTCAGGTTTTACTGTGGGAGAGTTGCCAAACAATTACAAAATATACAAGACTGAAGTAATCTTTTGATTTTCTTCATTACCTGGCCTTTCATTTTGGCTCATGTTTTAAAGCATACTGCAAAATTGGACAAAATGCTTCACATGAGAACTCTCAGTACCATGTTGAGCAGAGGATTTCCTCATAATCTTGTAGATTACCTTTCTCGTCTCGATCTGATTAACATCCTCACACCCTTTTTTTCCCTGATAGTGAAAGTGTGTTGTTGAACTTAACAACTTCCAAATTTGTTGTTAGGTTTTTCTTGATGACTAGATATGGTTATATCTTTTAAAACACAATCTTCAAACTAATATAAGTGACTGTTTTAGATTTGCCTTGGAAAATTATTTCTATGGACTAACAGTATTTTCAACCTCACTAACTTGCAGTTCACGGAAGAAAAGCTTGGTCAGGCAGAGAAGACTGAACTGGATGCTCACCTGGAGAACCTTCTCAGCAAAGCAGAATGCACTAAATTGTGGACAGAAAAAATAATGAAACAAACAGAAGTATTATTGCAGCCAAATCCAAGTAAGGAGTCCTTCAGGTTTTTGTTTTCAACTTTTGAATGAATAGACTTGCCAATGTAAATGTTTATTGCATTAGCTATTGCTTAAGTTATGACTAATGCAATAACTAAATGTAGCAGTTTTAAATTTTTAAGTGCTATGGTGTTATGGAAAGCACATTTTGAAGAGCTAGTGAGAACTGGAGACACTGTACGAATTGTTGGTATGTCCTTAACCCTTCAAATGGGAAAAACTTTGGACAGGTCTGTAAACTGTAGTATTGGTTCCATACTCTGGTCAGTGTCAGGCTGACAGGTTTTTTTAATTGTTTGCTGTTTAGTTGAATTTCCCACTCTAATTCCAGGTATCTCGGGTTGCCATAAGAACTCTGAAGTTCTTCATGGGGTAGATATGATGGCTCAAGAAACTTCATTACTAATTCATTACTTTAAACTCTCTGCAAAGTACAATTCAGCTTGAAGTAGGCAAGATGAACTGAAATACCTGTCTTTAACAATTCCATTACTAAAGAATTAGATTGATGCACCCTGCTTAGGCAATACAAAAAAGTGTCCAATATGATTTCTTCAATGATGAATCTCTTACTGTAACAGAAAAAAATCATGGGTAGAGGAAATGTAGTTTTGTAGTGTGTTAATTTTGTTTCTAAAATTGCTGCTATGTGTGGTAATGTTGATGAGATTGGTTTCAGACTCATCCTACAGTTGTACTAGAGTTGGGAGCTGTAGGAATTTACTTAGTATATAGATCTAGATTTCAAGTCAAGACCTGATCTCTAGTCACTGGGTGAACTACTTTACTGAAAAAATCTTAACCTCCTTTAGGTTTGCTCAAATGATAAAATTATAATGCTGCTACTGCCTCTGCACTGAAAACATGAATATTCTTCTTATAGTGACACACTGAACTAGGACTTATTAGTAAAGGTAAATCATACACTGCTAGCACTTCTCTAATGCCAAGTAGATAAATTCTTTATAATGCTGATATTTGAAGTATTACTTTGGAAGTCTAGTGCATCTTTTAGTTCCATAAAAACAGTATTTAAAAAAAACAAACCAACTAATCCTGTGGGAAGAATGCAGTAGAACTTGCAGAATATTCTAACTCAGATTTCTACTTTTGTCTAGGCCAGAGGAAATAGTTGTCTTTTTCATTCAGTTCAGTACTTGCAATATCTACTGGACTTTTTCAGAAAACTGTAAACTTGGAATATTGAAGCACTAACTGGAGGCTAGTGGAACTGTGTGAAGAAGTTTCAGTAGAAGGATAATATGTTAGTATCTCAGTTATGCTGACCAGTCCATTTTCTGATGGCTAAAAATACTCAGTGCTAAGCAGTGGTCTTCATCTGTGAGTGTAACTTCAGCTGTTTGGCGGCCTACTGGGGGGAAGGATCACATGCTGCAGAGCTGCTTTTGGTGGTTGTTCAGTGGAGTGACCCTGTCTGGGGGAGGAAAAATCACTTTCAATCCCATTTTTAATTGTACCTTTAAGTCAGACCCATGTAATAGTCCAATAATTTTAAATCACTTTTCAGTTCTTTTGTAATTTAGCCAAAAATAAATATTATGGTTTGAGTAAAGAAAACAAATTTTTATTATTTTTGGTTTACCCTTGGTGCCAGAGAATGCACTGGTACCCATGTTTGTCTGTGTCAGGTTAATTTTTGTGACCTTCATGAGAGAGTAGGTTTTTATTCCAGTGCTGTTGAAAGTTGTCTAACAAGTATTATTTTGGTTGCATCAGAATGCCAGGTTTGTTCATTGGAAAGCTTCTTTGTGGTTGTCTGTAGTATTGCAGGCTGAAATTAGTTCATACCAACTGTATAAATAAGATGGGAAATCAAAGCAATTGGTCAGAGAAATCAGGTATTGTATCTGAGGAGTTTGATTTTGTAATTAACAGGATCCCTGCTCATGTATGTGAGGTTTTTTCACCTAAGAAGGGCACTGTGGCTTAATATTATGCTAGATGAATGTTCATGTTCATGTAGTCTCAACAAGTTTTTCTGAAAATTTTATTGCTTAAACTAAGAAAAGATGGGAATGAAACACTTTCTTATAGGTTTGATGGTTTCTTTCAGAGTGTTTCAAGAGAGCAGGTGGAGTGGAAAGAGTCTATAATTTCCAGGGCTATGAAGCTTTCAGAACATCTTAATAGGGAACCTATAGTAGTTGTTGAACTTAATTCCTACCCTGCTAATTCTAGTGAACAATTTTGGCAATTTTTTTTCTAAAGGGGAACAAAAGAGTGTTGTTTTTTTTTTTTTAAGGAGAAACATTCCGTTATGCTCTTGCAATGAAGTCTTCTGATCAAAAAAGCTGACAAGGGAGACGAAAAGTATAATTTTTCACTTTCACAGATGGCTCTAGGAAACACTTAAACATAGTGTGGCAAACACGAAACACGGTTGGTTCCCAAGAATAGTATCTTCAGCTTAACATTGTTCACTTAATGTTGAGCTTAATGGCTGGATTTTGAAATTTATTTTGTGTGTTCTTTTTTTTTTTTTTGGTTTGTTTGTTTCTCTTTGTGCTTTGAATGGCAGTAATTATTTAAGATAAACGTTTTTTAGATGCCAGAATAGAAGAATTTGTCTATGAGAAGCTGGATCGCAAAGCACCAAGTCGCATGAATAATCCAGAGTTACTAGGCCAGTATATGATTGATGCTGGGAATGAATTTGGCCCAGGAACAGCCTATGGTAAGTAGAAGCAAAAGAAGCACAGATATAGGTGGTTTTTTTAAACAATATAAAATTATATTTCTTGTCTTCCTCTAGATTAAACAGTTCAATGACATTTGTAGCAGTTTGAGATGACTTGCTGTGTAACTTTGAGCATTAGGAGATCAGTGATGATGTTTCTGTCCAAGTCTAAAAATACAGCCTGCTGTTGGAATGGTATCTATCTTTGTGCATGGATCATTTTCTTACCAGAACAAAAGATTCTGGAATTTAATGTCTTTGTTAAAGGAACACATTTGAACATCTGACAATATTTAGCCATTGTGGTGTGGAGTGAAAACATTATCTGAAATTAATTTCTGGAGTAAGAAGCCTCTCTAACTGTACAGTATTCCTGCTTTTCTAATATATAATGTATTGATAAAGATGAGAGTGTAAAACAGTCTAAATTCTTTTCCTTCTCCAGTAAACTTATATATCTATGACAGGAGGGCTGGGGATAATATTTTTACATTGCCATTAATTATAAAGTCTAATTCTAGTGTTTTCTACAACTCTTAAAATTCCTGAAAACTACAGCTGTTGATTTAACTTAAGCAACTGGAAAACACAGGTGTCTGTATATATAATAGTCTGCAAAGTTTGATAATTCACTCTCTTCAGTTACTTTCTTCAAAATTACAGTGGGAGGGAAAACTTTTCTTCTGTGAAGAATGAGTTCTTTATCTGCAAATAATGATCTTTCTTCTGAAATGAAGCAAAGTGCCATTAAAAAAAAAGTAAATGTTTTATAGAAGTCTTATGGATACAAAATCAATAATGACAGGCTTTGTTCCTCTTACTTCCACATGATTTTATGTATTTGTGGCTTGCCTTCTGACCATCAGCCTCAAGTCTTGCTTGTTAACATCAAATAGAGTTGTACTTAGAGGCACACTGTCCCTTAAGTTGCAGAATTTTTTTAATTCAGGCAAATAACATAATCTATTAGCATAAAGATAGATACACTGTTAGGTTTCATGCAGTGTCACAAAGTATTTTAGTTTTCTGAAAACTTAGTGTCCTTTCTAGCTAAGCCATGTCCTGTTGAAATTACTCTTGATACACAAACTTAAGTTTCAATACTTAACTTGCAACCAAATTTCAAAGTATTGTTCAGTTATTCTACAAATGTTTATTTAGAAGGTGGAGCAGATGGAGACAAGGAGAAGTACGTTATTTTACAATAGCTAAATAAGTTTTTGCCTTGCTACCAGCTACTCTTGACTTAAACAAAAATGTTGTATGGGGGAAGGAAGTTGTTGGATTAAAATAAGTGGGTATGAGATCTGGTTCTGAAATAGGTGTTCGGTATGGAGTTGCCATAGTTGGTGTCACTTCTACAATGTATCTGTTGTCATTGAAATCTTGTCTTGATCTGTGATTGCCCTTAGTAAAAATGGTTTGGCTTGGTGTTTGGGTGGTTGTTTATTTTGGTGGGGTTGTTTTTGTTTGTTTTTATTGGGGTTTTTTTGTACCCCATTTGGTGTTCTTATGAAAGCCCTTGTCATGGCATTGGATTGTCGTTCAAAGTACAGGACTAAACTTTCCTGACTGTATCAACCTGTTGTATTAACCACCTGCCTGAATCACTATGAAATTAAAATATTCTTTTTTCCTTTGCAGGAAATGCACTCATTAAATGTGGAGAAACACAAAAGCGAATTGGGACAGCAGACAGGGAACTAATTCAAACTTCTGCTATAAACTTTCTCACTCCCCTAAGAAACTTTATTGAAGGGGACTACAAAACTATTACTGTAAGTTGAATTGTACATTCTTCAGCATTTCACACCAATTGTAACCGTCAGTCTTCAAAATGTGTAGTAGTTGATAATGGTGCTTTATCGCTTTCCTCAAGCTAATGTAGAAAAACTTGAGTAAAATTTGTGCCTTTGGTGTATTTTCTTTTGCCCAGGTAAAATCAAAATAATTCTGAAAGCTTGCATTTGGTAATTACTGTTCTATTAAAAGTATGTATATCTAGTATAAAATGTGTGAGAATAGTTGGATCTAATTCTCTCTCTTCAGCTCAAGAACCTTTTTGTATGTGATACTTCATTAAAAAAACTTCAAAGTAGACAGGCTTTTGCTTGTGAGTATGTGCACCTATTCTCACAAACTAACCTAACTCACTTTCAGAAAGAACGTAAACTGCTACAAAATAAGAGACTGGATTTGGATGCTGCAAAAACCAGACTGAAGAAGGCAAAAGTTGCAGAAGCTCGAGCTGCAGTAAGTAGAGGTTTTTTTAAACTTGTCCATAACTTTGGAACTTATTGATTTATATTTATCAACTTGACTGCTTGGTTATGTTTCCAGTCCTAGCTTCTTAACCTCGTTATTTTTCTAGATACTTTTGTAAGACATGCCTCAGTGGAACGCAAAGAAATAAAAGTGAATTACTGATCAAGGTCTTTAAAAGCCTTCTACTTTTGAATATTCCATCAGGTTGAACTTACTACTTCTACACCAGATGAATCTCTGCTGCCAAAAATGACTTGCTACAATCTGTCAATATGGGTGTAAATATAAATGTTGGAACATATGTATAACTACTTTCAACTGATAAACCTATCTATACTTAACTTTTATATCAAAAATATTTGTGGTTTACTCTTTACATACTGCTTTCACATCACCAAGCAGAGGTGAGACTCTTAAACTCACATCACTTAACCATTCTTATTCCCTCAAAAAATGCTTGTTCAAGGAGATTAAATTGAAAAAAATTACTGCTTTTTAAACTCTTCAAATTCCTCTAAACATTACTTCCTAAAGCAATGAAAAGACCACAAGGAAATTGTTTCTCTTGAGCTTTGTATTAAAATAATATATATTATACTTGAGTTTTAGTTCCATCACCAGTGCCATCACCCAGAGCTTCGTAAAAGTTTGCTGCTGCTACTACTTGACCAGTCCTAAGTATCATATAACAAGTAATTTGCAGTTTAGTGCACAAATAATTTAGTGCTGGTAGAGCATGAAACTCTAAGCCTCTTCACTACTTTGCCTATGCTTTAATTTTACTTACATTTTGACAGCGGTATGCATGTTTAATAAGTATCAGATTGTAGAATTCCAGGAGAAATAACAAAATTGCACCTCTGCTTTATCTGGTGCTATAGAGAAATGAGAATTAACCTGGATATGGATGTGATGTAAATGGTTTGTATTTTGCTGGCTCACTTATTTATAAAGACCTAATAAACAGGTCTGAGCTGAGAGGTCACCAAAGGGTATTGAGTTATGATGAAAACTTATATTTTACTATTTTCTTAGACAGGATAAAGTGATAAATTACATTTACATGTTATTGTTTTTTCCCTGTTATAAAAATACATATTATTTGAAAATTACTTCTCGCATGCTTACTGTACAACTGCAATAGCTTAGATCAGTGTTTAAAATAGAAATCAAAACCATTTTATATATCTATATGCAGTTCACAGTCCTGGTTAGCTTAAACTTGCTGTGCTTTGTGCTGATAATCTATTCACGTGCTATATTTACGGTGTTGTAACTTGCTTTTGTCTTTTATCTATAAATTTAAGCAACTAAACACCTCTCAGCCTGAAGAGAATAACATTATGGTAAATGTCTCTTACGTGCTCAACTTGCTGCATGTAAAATGGCTAAAGGTTTGTTGGCCTCCTGTGTTCATTCATTTCCCTGTCAAATGTTTCCTCTTGCTATCCAGCTTGTTTTGGTCTTGTTTCGGATGTTTTCCAGTCTAAAATGGATTGGTACAGTGCACTAAATGCACTTATGTCAGTACAGCATTGGATATTGTTTTTATCAGGTTGTTTCTGATAATCTGAAATATACAGTATATTATATTCTAATTTCTGTGAATGTAAACTTAAGATACAAAGGTGATTTTTCACTTCTGAAATTATTTTCCCCCATTGGAGGGAAAGGAATTATTTAATTTTCCTATCTTTTTAATGTGAGAACAAGTGAATTATCTGAAATAGACAGAAATATGTAGAAATTACTGCTTTCAAGCAATGTGTTACAAATAACTGCAACTGAATAATGGTCACAGAAATTAATGGCTTAACTTAGAGTACAATATATCCTAAACTTGTTGAGAGGACTCGTTAGTGCAGCTGGTTTTAGCACCATAATTGTGAAAGCAGAAAAGAAAGGTGTTAATTAGTTATGTACAGCATAGACTGTGCTGTCCAGCCTGTCCTGGTTTGGGTCTTGGGTCTGCACAGCATATTGGGTCACATCTCCATTAGTGTTCCAGATATCTCAGTTGGGATCAGATGAAAGAGCAAATAAACCTGTTTGTTACAATTTGCTTCTGCAACGTCTGTACACATTTCTTCCTACCAAACCCCTGACTGTGTCATCATCTTAAAACTGCAGAAGATGAAGGTTAAAGGAGAACCACATTGCAAGAGGGAATTGGAAGAGCAAACTGAAGTAATTAACTTTTAGAATAAATCCCTTGCAGTTCTATGATATTACTGTGCAACTTGCTACTACTTTATTACTCAGTTTGAGATACCTCCGTAGCATTTTTAATTAAATTTAGGTTCCAATAAAGTGCTTGTGAAATAGAAAACTGGTAATGAAATTAGCAAGAGAAAGCATTTATCTGTTTCAGTGTAAAAATGAGACTAGCTTTCCATAGTTTTCCATTATTATAACACATTAAGGTAACTTAAATTCATCCTAAGGTAATTTAGTTTGTCTGATTCATGTAATTTCCTAAGTAGTTATGTCTTATGTTGTAATAGCTTGTTTAAAATAGATTCTTGTAATATGTAACTTCTACAAGTCACACTCTCTTCAGTATCTAACTTATTTCACAGATGTAGTGTTATCCATACTCATCGTAGCCTCGTTGTATATGAAGAACTTTGGGCGACTGATTTATAGCACTCCATAAAGCCCTGTGAAGTTCTGAGGAAAGGAAAGTAGTTAAAAGCTAAAGTATGGTTACATACTGTAATAAAGTACCACCACCATCTAAGTTTGTGTGTTTTTATTCCCCCACCCCCCCCTTAATGCTGACTAGATATGGGCTGAGGAAGTGACAAAAGTAAGTAAACAATTTAAAAATTGCGGAATTCTGAAACCATAACTTGTGCTGGTCTACTCTAATAAAGGATATTACATGTTGTTGATTTCAGTCTAATGCTGGCAGCTTGATACATTACATCAGAATTCACTGTTCCCTCCAGGGCCTTTCAGGTTTCAGTGGCAAAACAATGCCTGGGGCTTTTTTTATAGTAAGCTGTTTCTGGCTATCACTTAGTGCCAGTACTATATGATTCTCATGTGACAAGTTACAAAAGAAAAAGAACTATTGGACTTGTCCCTCAAAATTTACTGGTGTAGTATCCTGTTAAAAATGACCTGTTAAGAGTGAGCTTATTTGAAAATTTTTGAAAGGTTTGAGTCTAGTAATGGAAACTGTCCTGAAGACACTGATCTTCAGCTTTCTCCCAGAACATTGAATACTCCCCCTTTCTCCCCAGTGTGACTAGATCTGAAGTTGGGGCTAGACACATCTGAAAATACACCGGCACTGAAATCTGGTTCATAAGCTTAGCATTAGCCTTGGGATGGGGGTTGCAGCCTTCTGTTGTCCTGTGATCCTTTGCACAGGGATGAACTCGGTGGATCTAAGGGAATGTTTGGCAAAGCTGTTCTGGCGTCATGAGAAGGCCTGTTCTTAGGCCCACTGGCTCTGACAAACCAGTATTGGGAACAGGCTGCAAGAGGGTTTGCTAACAGCGCAGAAGAGATTTCTTAGTGGAGTTTTGTAGAGGAGGGGTAATTAAAATGAAGTCAATAGGAGGACAGCAGAGTCTCTGAAGTATGGTTTCTACAGGGGGACTAGCTAGGTAGTAGCTGTGGGAGGTGTGAGGAATTGCCATTAGAAGCTGGGATGTGCAGCTTTGAGTGAAATCTTGGAGTTGTAAGAGAAAATAAATAAAGACTTTCTATTCCAACTTTCTGCGAGTTATGGTGCAAACAGGGGAGTATGAGTGTGAGTTCAAGGGGAAGGAGGCATTTAGAAATTGAACTGTAAAAGATTTAATGGGAAAACTCTAAGATTCTTTCCTCAACAAACTTAGAAAACCTAATTAGTTTGTAACTTGATACAAACACTGCTATCTCAGTTTCAAGTAAGATGCACACAGTTCTCTCTAGTTGCTTCCTCACTGTTTAATTACTGTGTAAACCTGCCCAGCTTCAGTGACTTCAGATGGAAAAACATTTCTTGGGTAACTGCATCGTTCTTCTGGGCTCTCTTCTGAGATTCCATGTGACTTTTCCTATTGATTAACATTAGCTGAATGCAAGAAGAGAATGTTTGGAAGCACATAAAATTATTTTGAAACCAGTGTTTTATTGGTATCACCTCATTAAGTTTCATGAAAATATATTTCCTCCTTTTTGTTGAGAATAGTAACTGCTGCATCTTGGACTTAATGCAGATTTTAGCCCTTGAGTCTGTTTTTAGAAGCAAGGCACTAAATGCGTATGAACGTTGAGGCATGGTAATGCAGATTCCAGGCTGAGGATATTCCATCTTGGAACAATGAGTCTTAGATATTAGAACACATATTATGTATTTGTGTGTTTAGTGTTCTTTTTTCTTTGCCCCCAAAGAAGTACTCTCTAAAGTAATTTTGGCTTGTGCAAGGTTGAAGTTGTTTAAAACTACTGTAACACTGATAAGTTATTTAAAAATTGCTGAGAAGGATATGTAACAAGGAATAAATCTGAATTATTGAAATATGAGACTTTATCCAATAATTTTAATAGAACTTTTACTCTAATTGAAGTTAGAACATTTGGTGTAGTTCAGATTTATTTATTTTCAAAGACTCTTACAAGCTCCAGAAATAGTTGCAGTAGTTTGGTGGCCAGAATAACATTATTAGATATCCTGATAAAACTTAATATCAAAGATTTATGCACAGCTGATTGCTGTGCAGTTACCTGGCAAAAATAATGAGAGTTACCCTAAATTATTTTATCGGAGACCTGTTAACGTATAGAACAAAATGACATTATTTATGGCTGCCACTAGTAGGCTGACAGAACTGCAGACGCTGTTATGCCAGTGAACACTTGGTTTGTTATGGGAGAGGTGGGGTAATAGTGCTGGCAGAAAAATGCCTTTCTTTTGCATTTGTAATAGGTGTCTGATAATAAAGGTGCTTGTTGTGTATTCTGGGCCTCAACATTTTTGCACCCAGAATGCAATTACTCTTTTTGTCTAGTAAAGGTCTGGAAAGAAAAAGCACATTTCAGACACCTAAGCTTCTGATGAATGCATTTGTATGAGCGGTTCTGAATAAAATGGGACTGTTGCTGTGGGAAGGTGTAGCAGAGAGCATTGTACAAATACCTAATGTGTGTTCTTGCTTTTAGTCGGAACAGGAAGTACGAATTACTCAGAGTGAATTTGACCGACAAGCAGAGATTACCAGACTTCTGCTGGAAGGAATCAGCAGCACACATGTGAGTACCCAAAAGGGGGAAAGTCATCATCAGGGTACTTTCTAAAAATAGCTACAGTAAACTGCTGGCAACTTTGGGCTGTGAGGTTTCATTTCAGTGCATTAAACCATGAAACTGTGGGGTTTTTTATTGTTTTGAATTCTAATTTAGTGTCCATTGAATTGAACTTTAGTTTCCCATTAACCTTCAGAATGCAGGAGCTTTCATTTTCATCCTTTATATTGAGCTTCCCCTTCATCAGATCAACTGAGTATTGAAATGACAAAAACATGTACTCAAATATGTTAATTTTCATGGAATTTTATCCTGGTTACCTGGTGAATCCAGGCTCTTGGCCTATCTGGTGTTAATCCCTAAGTGCCAGTACTGGCATTAGGACCTGTCTAGGTGGCTACTCTTTCTAATGCAGCACAGTACTCTTATAGACTAAAAACCTGAATTCTTTGCTGTGTTATAGGCACATCATCTCCGCTGTCTGAATGACTTTGTCGAAGCTCAGATGACCTATTATGCACAATGTTACCAGTATATGTTGGATCTCCAGAAACAGCTTGGAAGGTAGTAACTCTGTATAAACTTCGGGGGGTGGGGGGCAGAACTCAAACATTTTTTTTAAGTGCTTATGAATAGTAGGAAAACTTACACTGATGTAACAGTGGTGAACACAAAGGCTTGCTGGACTAAAAGGAAATATATCTGTTCTCAGGTAATGAATGTGTAATTGCCTAAGTGCAAGTACTTCCCTAAGCATACGCACAGCACTAATGCCTTTTGAGAGTTGATTTACTGAGATTTTGTGTATCTTGTAATTGAGGAAGGTGAGTCCTTGGTAACCTCATTTAATGGCACAAAAAGCAATTTCTAGAGATTTATTTGTAATCATTCAGTTGTCTTATGCTTCATGCTACTGAACTGCTGTGCAATGTGGGAGAAGTTTTTATACTGCCTATAAATTCCTGTTGCCTCTTGATTTGCTACAGGGCACTACCTGATTTTCAGTGAAGCCCTGTTCTCCACTGTGAGTTGCCAGCATAGATATTGTATCTAGGGAGAAATGTACTTCATAATATCCATAATCCAGAGCACACACAGGGGAATGAGCAAGTTGGTCTAGTTTGACTGTTTCATGAGTTTAGCATTTTTAAAGGAAGAGAAGAAACTGGTATTAGTTTGTGCTCATAATCCTTTCTGTGTGATTGGTGAGGATGTAGAGAGATCTACATACTTCGTTTTCATAAAGTTTCCCTATTCTATTTCTTCACAAATCAGCCTTTCTTAGGGTTATACAGATTATGTTATTTAGGTAAGCATATGCATTGAAGGATTGTCGTACTTAGAAGTTTACTGTAGTGTTTGTTCTAAATAACTGTCTCTAAGGTATCTCTGTTTATGTTTTCCATGACAAGGAAGTAAAAACAAAAGTGTTCTTGAGTCTTATCCTTTTCCTGACTTGCAACTTCCTCTGGCATTTGATTTCCTTTTCTCAGTTTGTTTGAATGTGCAGTTTAAAGACTTTTTTAATCTTGAAAAAGACTTTAAACTACAGTTTAGTAGTTTAAAGTCTTTAAAACTTTGGTCTTAAAAAAAGCTACATTTTTAAAGTTACATTGCATGGAAAGAAGTATTGAACTATAAAATGTGGCAGCACACAAAAAAAAGTTGTAGAATTGAAAGCTTGAAAATAAAGATTTACTGTATTAAGGAAAAGCAACTCTTGAATTAGAAATTAAGTGGAATATGTTTACACAGCTATTTTGAGAGGATATTTTTAAGATGTGTACTCTAAAAAGTACACATCTAAACAGAAAGTTACTAAACAGAGTCTTAAATACAATACCCTTATTCTAAGGAAGAACGTATTTCTCTTTAAAAACTCTTTAGTATAGCTTGTCCCAGAACAGCTGTCTTTGTTTAAAATTTGTGTAAACTGCTACCAGGTATAAAAAAGTGTATCTGAAGAAAATATTGCCTTTAGTAAAACAGAAGAATGTATCTTTATGTGGCTGTGATCTGATTAGTATTTTTAATAAAATTTCTATGACTGCTAGAAGACCAAAAGCATGGAAGCTCTGCAAAATTCTAAATGCCTCAGTCAGTCAAATGAAGTTTCTCTGCCTATGTGGATTAAAATAGTTATGGTATTAAATCTTGGGTGTGTCTTTCCTTCCTGGTGCAAGGGAGTGCCACTAAACTGTAACAGAGAGCACTGGGACAGGGTCTCAAGTCGTGCTCCTTGTTTTGGGAGAGTTTCTCCATTTGTAGGTACGTGGTGTGTAGCAGTTGCATTAAATAAACAGATGAACAGGGTTTGTGCACTGTGCTCCCTCCCTATGTTGTGTGTAGGCAGATGCAGTACCAAGTGAACAGCTTAGGCAGCTCAGCTATGTTTTGTTTGGTTTTGCCAGTGCTGTGGTGGTTACCACATCGTGCTGAGTTGCACGTGTTCTTTTCACACATCTAAGAAATGATACTGTGCAATAGTCTCATATGAAAGCTGAAAACTGTAAAGGACTTAGCTTCATTTTTGTGTGGTTGATGGATCAAAGGTGTTCAGCCTCTATGTGAGATAGTTTGGTACTTGAAACAGAAACCTGGTTTTCAGAGTAGATGCATATTATGTTTTCCCTGGGTCAGGATCTAGGGCATAAACCCTGTCCTGGTTCACACTGAGACTATTCAAGATCCAAAGCTGAGCACTGATGGTACTCTGCAGAGCCAGCTATAGGGAAGGTGGGGAGAAAACTTGTGCTCAGTTCTCTTTATATTAATAGACATGTTTTTATGGATGTTTCTCTTCAAGATGGCACCAGCTGCTTACCTCTGTACTCCCTCCCCCTCCTGTGGGACTGCATTGATTCTTTAAATCAAATCTCTTTTTTTTTTTTTTTTTTAATTTCCTCAGAATGAACTAAACAAATCTGTTTCAAATATTCTGATACTCTGACTGCTTTTTTTCTTCCTGATAACTGCTTTTGCTCTGAAGTTTCTTAGCTTCCCTGACAAGCAAACCTAAGCTTTTGCATAATTATTTTTTCAGATTACCCATTACTAGTCCCCTACTCTACAAGCTGTGAAACTCATGTTACTCAAGCATTCAAAAAAAAAAGTAAATTTCAGACAACCTCTATAAAGCTGAAGCTTTCCAGTAACATGTCTATATATGGGTTTGCAAAAAGAGTGAGACTTAATGCTTTGCTGATTGACAGAGTGGTTATAAAGTTTTGGTTTTCTCTTCCACTGACTGTACAAACCAGTGACCCTTTGAACTGAGCAGAATGACTTACAAGTAATTACAGTGTTAATAGAGAACAGGTTTAGCAGTATATTAAACAGTCATTTAGCTATATTGAGAAACAGCTGATTGGCATTTAAAATTAAATCCCTCTGTTTGAATGCCAACTAATCAAGTAATAAATGCATCATGAAGTACAGCTGAGTTATACTTACAAAAACGTGGGGGTCTAGTTTTGCCTCCCTTTGTTCTGCTCATTTGATTTGTCAGGGGACATGGTGAATTAGTTTGAAAAATTAATGTAGCAAATGAAAAAATATAAATTTACAGAGTTGGAGTCTCTTCTTGATGAGTTGAACCAGGTCTTTATGATCAAGTAAGGTCAAGGTAAGCCAGACAGGGAAGTGGTACTTCCTCCTCTGCACAGTAGTAAACTGCTAACTAAACTCACAATGGTCTCCTGAAGTCTTCCCAGTTTTTATATGCAATTCAGTCTGACTGTAAAGGGGCTAGTGCTGTCCTTCATGATATGCTGATCTTTCCCTTCACTCAGATACAATAATTGCATGACTGCAAGGTCACTTAAAAACAGCTTAAAAAGCTGTTCTGATGAAAAGTTAGCTATCTTCTTGATTTTTTTTTTTTTTTATTAGATCCAATTGAATCAAAAGCAACAGATCTGAACTCAAATGGCAGAGAATGAACATCTGTGCTAAAATGGGGTAGAGAAGTGGGTCCACCCTGTTCGGTGGCAGTGTGCATTGGCCAGGTTAAGTATAGGGTGAACCTGTAACCTTGTAACTGATAAAGGAAGTTACTTGTGGGAATTGACTGGTGAAAAGAAAGGAAGGAAATGTAGCTACAGTTCCATGTCATCATGAGTCAGTCCAACTCCTAGTAGCTGACCTTTTCTCACTGCACTGGCTCTGCCAACTTCAAAACCTTCATTGACCTACTCTTCAGGTAGAATCAGATGAGTGTTACAACAAAGTAAGATGGCAAAGGGACAAGAAATTGCTGTATCAGCTGCTAAATAAATAAGTTTAGTCTGCCATGGAACTGCATCCCAGGATGTAGGGCAGAGCGACATGAGACAATCTCGGAGCTCTTCATTACCTCCTATGCTGTTCCATTCTTCCTACCCCACTGCCCTGAAATCTCTTGCTGCTTTGCTCTCCTTTCTGCTCCTTCTACTTTTCGGCCATGTTATTCTGTCCTGTCGCTTGTATCTGCTCTGGCACTCATCACAGTTTTTTGTTATTCAGCTCATTAACTAAGTAGAAGATTATACACTTTTTCCCCCCCTTTTTTTTTCTGTCAAGTTAATGAGTTTAATTGACTTCATGAAAGGGTCTGGCAAGCAATACAGCTGGCACTGAGCAAGTGGCAGCCTGACCTAGAAAGGAGGAGCTTAAGTTGATATAAGTTCATCTTTAGTGTAACAAGTATTTTTGTTTTAGAGCATGCAGTTAGCTGAATCAGTGAACTGATTTAGATTACAAAAATAGTTCTGTGGTTTTTCTTGCTTTCAGAGAGAGGCTGGGCTTTTAACTTGCATTATATTTCCCTGATCCCTGGTTTGTCAGCACAATCTTTTGTGTAACCATGTAATTGAGGAATGAGCAGGAGGGGGTGGAGGCTACTTTTACTGGCAGAGCTGTCAAAAGAAATGTTTATTAAAATACAGTCTGAATTAAGTTTGACCACCAGTGCTTTCTTGGTTTTGCCTTTTTTTTAAGGAGACAAATACCAAGTTTTTTTAAGGTTGCAGTATTTATTTTGAATTATATTGGTTTGATTTATACTGCAGATCAGGAACAAATCTTTGTTTAGGTTATACAAATATCAGTACTATTCCATTACTGCTATCTACTTATGTTTATTGCCAATAAAAATAAGAATGCTAATTTAGGCATAGAGGCATGTGTAGCACCCAATGTAAAACAGATTCACTCAGAAGTCTTTTTGTTTTGTTTTCTCTTACAGCTTTCCATCTACTTTCCTCTCTAACAACAATCAGTCCTCCACAACTCCTGTGCAGAGTGTTTCTACTCCCTCAGTCTTGGCCTCAGCCTCTGCTTCATTGCCTTCAGTAAGCAATTCAGTCGTTACATCAGGCATCAGTGAACTGAAGTCATCAAGTGGCAGCAGGAAAGCAAGAGTTCTCTATGATTATGATGCTGCAAACAGCAGTGAATTATCGCTACTTGCAGATGAGGTAAGAGTTTTCTAT
The DNA here is from genome assembly GCA_013396775.1 of Cephalopterus ornatus. Classification (NCBI taxonomy): domain Eukaryota; kingdom Metazoa; phylum Chordata; class Aves; order Passeriformes; family Cotingidae; genus Cephalopterus; species Cephalopterus ornatus. The sequence continues at coordinate 230,393 of VZRE01002603.1, read as the reverse complement.
GTACCTTGATTGTTTGAAAGTAAAATAGGAATGCGTGTGAGTAGCCAGGTCAGATGTGCTACATCAAAAAATTTGTGTAGTTGATTTTTAAAAATTAAACCTCAGCAGTACTCTTGGAACATTGTCCTGTACCTATATATCCTAATATTCCATAGTGAGAGTTAACATTAGTTACACCAGCTTAGCTTGCAATGTTTGCTAGACAATCAAGATGTTGTTCTGCTGTCTATTTGTCACCACACCTTTAACACCGTTATCAATATGATTAGACTTTCAAATGTTAAATATTGTAATTTGGGAAGAATCTGAAAATACAACTACTTCTTGTTTTAATGGTGGAGGTTGTGTTGTGTTTATTCCTGTTCCAATTCAATTGCACTCTTAAGTCCGAGAGTCTATACAAAGCAGGTGGAGATGGATGGTGAAGCAGAGTGCTGGAACAGAGTTCCACCTGGTAATGTGACTGTAGCTTAACCTTGAAGAGCAGCATCCAAAAACCAGAATTTCAGACTTTCTGAGTTTTTAAATGTGCATTACTTAAATATCTCTATTTGACTTTTTTCTTACCTAGAACAGTGACTTAGATAGAAGCTGTGGCCTCAGATTTTCTGTGAAGAGGTAGCACATCAACACCATCTCTCTTTCTGCCATGTTCTTGGAGATCCAATGAACTTTCCTTCAGATCAAGTTGAGGGTGATACATAAGATTAATAGATAAAATATAATAGAAAAGAAGCAGTAATGAATAGAACTTCATCAGAAAAATGGGACTTTAAAATATGCTACTATGCCTGTTCTTTTCCATGGACCAGTGAAATAATTTTTATGAGCATTAGATTATGTTCCGTGGATGCTTACATTAAATGCTCTGCTTAACTTGGTTATCTCAATTCTAAGACATTGGAAATCACATGAAGATAGACTGTATCTCTTTTCCATGCAAAGAAAGTTTGTAAGAATGTGTTTCTGTTTTGTTTTTTCTTTTTAGGTGATAACAGTGTACAGTATCCCTGGCATGGATTCAGACTGGCTGATGGGTGAAAGGGGAAATCAGAAAGGCAAAGTGCCTATTACTTATTTAGAACTGCTAAACTAAATGGTTGGCCTGAATAGAGACTGTCAATTATGGCAACACCATATTTATATACAATTAACGTTATGTAAGCAGGTTTATGTGTCTTCCATGTTATTGTCTTGAGGGACAAATACCAGCCATTAAAAACTGGCTTTTCTGCCAGCATGGTTGCATGGTCAATACTCTATTCAAACTTAATGTGTTTAAAGCTTTTACTTCATGTGCCAAGAACGTTTCCTACAGATTTGTTTCTACTGAAGTTTTCACTAATACAAGCTTCTACTTTTGAGTAATCTAGATTGAAAGCAGGAGGTACTGTTTTCTACTGAAATTTTTCATTAATGGCAAAGCTTTTCTTCACATAAAATAAACTTATTGTGAACTGATGCAGGTGTAATGCACGTTATTTGAATTACCAAAAGCAAAAGTGAAACATAAACAATATAGTTCTCTCTGGAGTTCAGATGTGCTGAGGCATTCTTGGCTGTCTGCTGAGTGTCTTGTGCATTTACTCACCTTTGAAATCTTAAGGCAAGTTCTCAGTATGCTGAGATTTTAGGCTGCACCTAGGTGGATTGACACAAGCTAGTGACATATATTCTGACTTGTTTTGAACCTTGCCTTGTATTTTTTTCCCTTTAACTGCTTTCCAGAAAAGAGCCTAATTCAGTTTGATTAGTAATTATGCAGATTCTTTCAACTGCAAATCAGCCTTTATGTTAAATTAAGCACTCCATTTTGCTGAACAAATATGCACTGTCTCCCTACATTTAAGTAGTTCTATAGATGAGCATTCCTTTTTTCAGACTGTGAGTTGTAATGAAATTCTGCATCCCCAATTCTTATGCAACAGTTTATTGTCATGTTCTAATTGGATTCAATTAGTGTTATGCATTTTGCTTTGCAAGAGGATGTCCTCTCAGTGTGGGAAGGAAAAATGTTTTGAATCTAAAAATGGCTTTATCAAAGGTAGTATTATTTGAAAATAAAATGACTTTTTCCTAAACACTGCACCCTTTAGTGTTTCATAAACAGCAGGTTTTTAAGGCTCTAAAAAGACATCATTAGTGCGAGTAAATGAGTGCCTTTAGAAAACTAAATACTAGTTTTAAATAGTTTCTACCATAGCTGCTGGTTTTAATGCTTTCTTAGTCAGGCTAAGCTTGAAAATTAATTTCTGCTGATTCTTAACAGAAATCCTGATTTAGACTTTTTGCCAACCATGAGATTTTTATAATTTTTATGTTACTTCTGTTTCTTTCTAGAGTAGTGTTGTATCTTGGAGGAAAATTCTCTACCATATGGAAATTTTGGCTATAGGTAAACCATCAGCATGTAGTATCTTAATTCAAACAAATGTGTGTGAAAAGGTGGAGGAAGGGAAGCAGTATATCCATGAAGTCCATGACTGTGCAAAGATATTGAACTTAGCATAAACTAGCCCAAACTTATCCCAAACTGATGAGTCTTCTGAAATGCAAGCATAATTAGCCCACAAACAGCAGTGTGTTAGTACAGCTTGGCTGCTGCTGGGATCGGAACTGACATCTCTGGCTCTCATGTCCAGTACAGGAATTGCTGTGCTGGTGTATCAGTTCTTACAGTACTAGCGCAGGTACTTCCATAATTGTGCAATTTATTGAACATTATGGAAGTTGAAAAAAGGGATAGAGTTGTCAGAATATCCCATACCTTTAAGGAACACTGTAAGGAGAGTGTCTTTCTTGTTCCAATGCACATGCTGTAGCAATAGACTAAAGCAGTAATATGAAGATTGAAAAATATGAAGTTTGATGACTGTGGGTGCTCTGCTAACATAGAACTTGAGAGAATCGTTTAGGCAATGACCAGCAAGTCCATGTCCAACAGAAGCTACCAAATATGCCCAAATGTAAAAGCTAAAGATATATTTTGAAAAAACCATGCAAGTAATTGGATCTTATGTATATGCTTGAAGTAAGTAACCACTGAAAATGTGTAGGTGTGTTCTGGAACAAAACACTGGCTGAATAAATGATAAGAGTGATTCAGATTAAATAGTTACATATGGTAGTTGTAGCTTGATTTTTTTTTTTTTTCTTTCTGTACAATTGAGCCCTAATTTTGGCCACAGGAAGCAGCTTCATAATTGCATTTTGCTGTATTGTTCTTAGTAGAAGAAACATACATGATAGTTCCACTTTGAAATCTGTCCCAGGGAAAAGGGTAACATTAGAACTGTTTTGGTTCTGCTACCAATAATACATTTAGAATTTAATCTGGGAATTAATTGTAAATTGTTAGATTAAATGAGATTAAATAGAAATCAATTAATATGATTATCATCACTGAATAATGGCCTCTTGGATCTCAACTCAGTTCTTTTTGGAAAATTGTGCAGGAATGACCTGAGGTGTATTCTAGGAGCCTAAGTGTGAGAATATATGGAAAATTAATTTTCTTCTATAGTGCTTCAAAATAACTAGCAATAAAAAAGCTCAATATACTATAAGCAACTTCAGTGCATCACTGTAGAATGTGGGTATTCATGTGTTACATCAAGGCTTTCCAGTGTCCTAAAAGAATGCTTTCTACCGGGCAGCTTCGTCAAAGTTCAGTTTGGGATTTTGACAAATGTTTTTTGTCCATCCTTAGTAATTGCATGAGTGCATCCAGAGAGCCACTTTTAACACCAGATATCATTTTAATATCCCATGAGAATGCTTTTTACTATTGTCTCAATTAGTCATGCCACAGAATAAATATCATAAGTACAACATATGTAGCTACTTTTGCCAGGGAATTATGGTCATTATTGCTTGGTTCCAGCAACAAGTTTCTGCTGTCAGCAGTCTGTCCATCTGGGTTTTTGACTTGACAACACCACAAAGGCTTATAATGATGTTCCCTTTCAAGCACAGGCATTTGAGAATTCATGCTGACTCCAAGTACCGGTAATTACCCAGTGCTATTAAATACACGATACTGTGAAGGTACCCCAGCAAAATCCACTGGGGATATGGGTTGCTTCATAATGGTTTTTGCCTGTTCCTCAGAAGTCATTATACCTTCCAAAATTAAGATACCATGCTAAAATTTAAGGTTTTATATGATAAGAACTCTCCTTTGTATAGAACATTTGTAGATAATGGCAGTAACCACTGGAAGATATACTTAAGACATAACACATTGAACAGAACCAAATTAGTGGTGTGCTTTTAGATTAGTGGTGCACAAGGTCTGGGTTTCCAGGAAGTGGTCTGACCCCACTATCTCACTTGTCTTAGAATAATTATGATTTTCTGTATATCTGGTGGTACTGAATATAGAGATGCCTTGAATTTTTATTTTGTTTTGTTTGTCTTCCTTTGTTAGCTTACTCGCAGGGCTGACTTGCTATGAAACTGGCCATCAAAGCTTTCAGAATACTTCCCCCCAAAAATGAACTCAAGTATTTAGGAGGAAATAAACAGCTCAAGAAGGCAGGAATTGCCAATTCCTAAAGATGACGTTATTGGGAGAAAGCCTGAGTACAGCCTGTCATGGATTTTGCACATGCACCAATCAGAGAGATACGTGAATGATAAATTTCTTCCTCCCTGTGTATAGTACAAAAAGTTCCTCTAGTGAAGGATATAGCCCCTATATGTATACAAATCAAACCTAGAGGGAAACTATTTCGGACTGACTTTGCTGTATGTTAGAGGACTCCTGCCAACTTTGGTGAGGGCTGAACAGGCCTGGTAGCCTACTGATCGTCTAACTTTACTCATGCATGTAACATCATAGCCAGGGATTTATACGTGATGACTTAGGAAAGCAAATAGGACAGAATTGGCCTCATCTGTATTTTGTACAGTAAAGATGGGGGTGCTTCAGATTTTACAAGAAGCTGACATGGGCTTTCTGAATGTTAGAACATACCAAGAATATATTGCAATTCAGAAAACATAAGGACAAAAATAAAACTTGTTAGGACTTGTCCTGGCTATGTCTGTACTGTGCACACACGTTGTCTGGGATTTCAAAATCAAAAGTAATCACTGTAAAGTATTTTAGTACTGGTGTCCACATAATACCATCAGTATTGATTGGAATAGCTGAACTGTGCTTCATCCCACCTTAAAAACTGAAACTGTGAAATAGATCATTGCTCTGGAATTTGGCCAGGTACTGCAGTCCTATGAAATCGTAGGGGAACAGCTTCTTCCTGTTTGCATTTTAGAAGGCCCAAGAATTCACCATTTCAGTGTTGTACACAGAAAGGCACTCATGACAATCCACAAATATGAAAGGCTTTTGAAACATGTTCTTTATTCAAAAGACATCGTATTACTTCTCTGACTCAAATTTCTGGCAGGAGTCCCAGTAGTAATTTTTATGCTTCCACCTGGAAGGAATGGGCAAAAATATTCCCATTTATATTCAGTACAAAATATTTGAGCATAAAAGGAAACAGATTTTCAGTTCCCCAGAATTGGAGACTGAAATTGCTAGTGGAAGGTGGTAAAGATGTGTGAGATTCTGGAGTGCAACAGGGTACCTTTTAATCCCTCGTTCAGAATTTGTGGAGGGTCTCCACCTAGCCATGCAACACCACATTAAAGAGCAAAAGGATTTAATGTTTAAATGCCTAATCAGTAGTTATATTTGTGGCTTCCCCTATCCCAATTCAAAGCTGGTGTTTTAGAGGGTCAGGTAGTCATCTGGTCTGAAATACCTACATATGGGAAATGGAATAGGGTTGTCAAGGCCCCGTGAGCCATAAATGAACTAAGTCCTGGAATCTGGTGTAACAAGAACTCCCATGAGAGTTTGTACCCTGTAAGAGGTGATGGGAAGTTTGTCATTGCCTCTCTGGCACTATGGCTACAAGAGCTGTCTAAACAAGGGACTGCAGAATTAGGCTATCCTATTTTCCATGGACTGCCAAGCTGTATATTTATTTAGGGTCATAGTCTACTGTGTCCTGTGAGACGAGAATCCCCATCTCTCAGACCTACTTGAAACTGGTTGTTTTTTTTCTTTAGTTTTTTTCCTTCCATTTCATTCACCTTAAAAATTTAGGAATTTCTGAAAATCCTTGCTAAACTTGGCCTGCAGCCTAGTCCTGATTCATTTTCTTTAAGCAGAATTCCTATCTGGGTATGTTCTAATATAATGGGCTGTAACCAGTTAATCACACAGCTATTAATGGAAGTACAAGGCAGTACATTGCAAGCTTGTTAGCTTCCCTTAGCCGTGCAAATTGTGTTGGTGGAGATGCAAAGACATCAGTCAAGCTGACAGACACCGCCTCAGTTGTCTTCTGTGCTGCTGCCCTTACCATTGTTCTGTGACAGGGAGCATTCAGTGTGGCATCTGGTGGTGAGAAACACCTCCAAACTGAGTAACTTGATGAATTCTGTACCTTAGCTGAGGAAATGGCAAGAAAATGTACCATGAATGCAAACACTGAACTACTGTACGAATGTTATGCCTTTTGTAAATAGTTTCCTACCAGAAGTGAACGACAGGAAACACATTAGCATGGGGGGCTTGCATGCAATTAATAATTTGAATTTTTTCCTCCTGACAGCACAGAATTGTTTTATAAATTTTTTAAAAATGTGAAATAGATGTTTGACATGAGTGATTAAGGAAAGCTATTTGGAATTGGAAAATGAATAAAGGTTTAAAATGTCTTTGCACAGTTATAGGGAGAAGCAAAAGTACTGGAAATGTAATAATGAGATAGGAAATGGCTTATTCAAAAGGAAAAACACTTGAAACAAGAAATCTTCCAATTTTACTACTCTGAGCTAAATTGCTTTTAATTCTAGATACTCAACAGTGATGTTGGTATACATCGGAAGTCTCATAAACACAAGGGAGGCTTTGTATGTTATAATTTTTAAGAATGCTGAAATCCCCTTTGTGGACATTTTAGGGCGTTATGTTTTATGTGTCTTTGGAAAAGGAAAAAGCAAATGTCACTGAGGCTTGATTTCACATTTCCCACATCAACCTTTACATGCTATCCAGTGGGAAAAGTATTGGTGTTTCTCCATTGAGAATATTAAGCATCTAGAAGAATTTTTAGGTTTCTAATCCTGTTCCCGGTGCAGAGCAACTATTCATTATTTTCAGTGTCATGCCTCTATATTGCTGATCATAGACTTCCTTTACAAAGGTGAGTGTCATTGTCTGTTTACCTGCTAGAATCTGCAGCACAGAAATGGAGGATGATTCATCCACATCATCTTAGTGATATGGTGACTGATGCTACTGTTTCCTCATGATTTGTACCTTAGTCATATCATCCTGTGAAGGTTGGCTCAGAGATGACCTCTCAAGGGCCCTGTTCACATTTTGTATTGGAAAAGGGTGAGCTGGATAGAGCTGGAGCTGTGCATAGCTCTGAACTGAGGCCAACTACTTCAGATAGAATTATTTCTCACTTGTTGTCCTGAAAGGAGACCCTGATATTACTTTATAATTTTCCTAAACTTTCATTTTGCTCTGTTGCTTTTGTTCAGTACCAGTTGTGAGAAGGTCTCGCAGCCACTCAGGGAATACAGAACTAGACAGGGTCCAACCTGGATGAGAACAGATGTATTTTTGCTCTGTGCTAATAGAATAACTACTTGTGTCAGCTTAATAAAGATTTTCTTGTCAATTCAAAGCTTTGTAGCTTTTTCAGATCTGTAGATTTAAATACTAAGATACTTCTAGAGACAAGAGCATTTCTCTCAGAAGCAGGACACAGTGACTCTAGTGCATCAGCTGAAGATGTACAAGTTACCATGGCTACCCCAAGGCTTTTGCAGTCGCACTTGGCTGAGCTCACACAGCTGGTGGCTCCAGTTTGGGGCTGTGAACGATGGGAACCAAAGGGCGAGTCCTGCTTCCATCAGCCCTGCTCCACTGCTCCATATGTGCCCCAGATGTTTTCTTACATAAGCAGATTGTTCTTCTCTCCAGCTTCCCAGACAGGTTCAAACCCTGCCATAACTGGTGAGCAAGAAGGTAAGAGGTTTTTGGGCTATGGATCGTGGGAAATGAGTGACTAGAAAACCAAAATCCAAACTCCAGCTGTCAGTGTGCAGCGGAAACCCTGTGGTTCCAGTTGCAGTGCCAGCTGGCGTTATTAGGTAACATGTTCACTACTATGCTGAGAGATTTGGAGAAATCTCTGATAACAAGGGAGGGACATAAAGCTTTTCAATAATTACGTTAGTCCTGTAAAAAAAGTCTGTAGATCACACAATTTTTTTTCTTTTTTTTTTTTTTTTTAATTTAAAGACATGCCTAAGGATAAATTGTTCAGCTAAATCTGGCTTAAACAAGAAGCTGTTCAAGCTTAGAGATGAGAGGAGTCTGAATGTAAGTTCTTGGATAGGGTGTGGTGGGCTAGATTGGTAACTTAGTGTTTTTAAAGCATTGGAGAGGTTGGCTAGAGAGGTATTTAGGTTTTGGTGCCAGATGGATATTCAGTAGGTGTGCAGGTAAGTTTCATTTAATTCTCATGGAGACTTTGATTGCTGTGTGAGACTTGCATAGATGGGAGCTCTTCCTACACCACACATTGCCAGACACTTTCTGGCCCAGCAGCTCCTGTAAGCTATTGCTTCTCAGCAACAGTCACAGCAGACTAGAGCCAGTGGCATTACTTTCTGTGCGCCACTGACCTGCAAAATCTTATGCAAAATCTTGCTATTTCAAATCTAACCTTTATGTGCTCTAGTTTAAAAAAGTGCTGATGTCTCTGTTCTTCACACTTGCAAGGGACAACATATAGAGTCCGAGTCCAGCAGGTATTTTATATGTGCCTATGTGAGTGGGATGGTTTGTACAGCCAGGTTATGTATATTTGTAAGGTGGAATTAAATGTTAGCTGCCTTGCAGTAGTAACTCTTTGGGAAAATAAGGTGGAGAACAGTGTGTTTAGCCCACTCTGGCACTGCTGCCAAATGCTGATTCTGTCTCAATGGCAATTACTGTAGTTGTTTATCATCCCATCAATTCTGCACCAAATATCAGTAGCAAATGTGCTAAATATAATTTTTAAAGTCTCACGATAGGATCTGGAACAATTTTGCCCACCCTTAAATGCATATCTGCAGGGATCAGGCAAGATTCTTTGTCAAATGGCTGTGCTCAGGGAAGGGAGACAGGGACTGTGGAGTTGGGAAGGGACAGTTTGACTGCCTTTATTAGTGTTGTGAAATCAAAGTGGGAGATGTTTCCTGGGAGCACACCTGGAATGCACTGTCATGTAATGTTGAATTCTCAGCACCGGCTCTTTTGCTCTGCAAACCTCTCCCTCTGTGCCGTACCAGTGTAGAGAGGAGGTCAGTGACACCAGAGCAGTGAAAACTCTCCAGAAAGTCTCACAGTTTTATGAACTTGGCTGAAGGTTTTTACCTGCATCTTTAAGTCATTCTTGACGTGATACTGCTTTAAGCAAAATCACAACTTCTGCTTGTCTCATAAGCATTGACTTTGAACACCTAGGCTAAAAGCCTCCCTTCTCCTCAAAGAGACAGTTTCCACAACTAACACACTTTAAAACCCACTTAAATTGCCAGCATCTTCATATTGTGCTCCATGCCAGCACAAGACCTTTGGAAAGCTCTCAGTCCATAGAGGTGAGATTTCTGGATGTTGCTCAGTGCCTGAACACGAGGAGGTTGGTAATAGGGAACTTGTTGCTCAGACATTTCACTGCATGGTCATTCACATATGTACCTTTCTACATGGAGAATTTATCAGCTAATGACAGCAATTCTTACCTGGGTGGTGAACTTTGGATCACGTGAAAACTCTTGACAACTCTCCCACAGAAACGCATCCAGAGTTTTTCAGCAGCTGTTTCAGTAGCCTGTTTAGTACCTGAGTTTATACATCAATGCTGCCATTACAATAAGCCGTGGGAGATGTCTGTCATGGTGCTGCTCCCGTGCAGACACAGTGTCTGTCATGCATGTGTGATCTTCATGGTCCATACGACCCTTTTCTCTATCCCAGGTTTACACTGTTAGTGCTCAACAAGGGGTGAATTGATGATGAAGTGATGCTTTCCTTCTGATTTTGTAACCAAAGATGCAAAAATAAACTGGGTTATAATTTCTCACTGAATGCAGATTCACAGCGTGTAAGTGGTATTCCTTTTGAATACATTTTAAAGGAATAATAATCTGCTAAAAAGGAGGTGAGATATGACTTATGTGTATCTTAACTTAAAACCAAACAGTCAGGCTCTCAGAACCTGTGAGGGGCAGAGCTCCAGCAGAGCCCCTGGGGCCCAGTTCCAGAAAAGGTTAGAAATGGGGGAACAAATACTCCTAGTATTATTAAATTTTGTGGCCTTCCAGTGCTTGTACCTGCATGAATGGTGAATTGCAGCATTGCTCACATTAGGCCAAAGGCTGTTTCACTTACACGGTAATAATTTATGGCAATCCCCAGCTGTTACAATGATAAATGACAATAAATGAAACAGTTTCACGGTTAAGAATCTCTCAGTAAACTAGGAAAAGGGTGAGCTGGATAGAGCTGGAGCTGTGCACAACTCCAATCTGAGGACAAGCAGACTCAATGTCCCTTTAGACTTACCATTTCTAATTAAAAAAAAAAAAAAAAAGAGAATCCCACTCTTGTACTCACTTCCTGACATGACTCTGTCTCAGATCCCCTTAGGAAAATGCATCAGTGCCAGCCTGACACTGATCCCCATCCTCAGCTGCACTGAAGACCAGTCCCTGTTGTGGTGGTCGGTGCTGAAGCAGGAGCAGGGACAGCCACGATGTCCTGGGGGGCACACAGGCTGCTATGGGGTTTGGAGAACAGTCACTCTCCCTTCACACCCACACCACCTCTTTGGGTGGGTGTCAGATGTCCCCTAATGTTTGTTTCACTGCCTGATGGAAGGAACAGCTTTTTGTTCCAGTGATGCAGAAATGATCCGTAACACTTATTTCTTGGCCTGGCAAATCTGTTTGAGGGCCAGTGACAGCTGGCATGCTTTTCTTTGGGAAACCTGAATCTTTGCTGCCAGGATTAAGTAGTAAAAGCTCTGCTTTGATTTAGTTTCTCTGGATTCGCTGTTCTGATGGGCCATGGCCTCTGGCGTGACAGGACTGGGGAGCCAGCACCAGCTACAGAGGGAGCTGCTGCTGTGGCGGGCAGAGGTGCAGGCCAAGCTGGGACATCGTGGGGAGGCTGTCCCAGAGCTGGTGACACACCTCTGCCTACTCCACACAACCTGGAAAACCAGGTTGTGGATCCTTTTTGTCACAGTCCCTTCAGCAACCTTTTGGCAAGGTTGACGGTGTCGCTTGGCTGTTGCCCTCAGGGCCTTGCTGTGTGTGGGGCCCTTCTGGTGCCCCTCCACAGCAAGGCCAGGCGTCTGCGTGGGGAAAGCCTGGCCGGGCTCCCAGGCACGTGGGGGGGGCGGTGGCGGAGTTCGGAAGTGACAGGTCATAAAACCAGATACTCTGTGAATGATGCAGATAATCTAATAAAAGTATTAGCAAGACTCTCACTGTGGAGACACGGCTGTTTTGGCCGGGGCATGCCTGCCTGACTAACGCTGGAGCATGGATGTGGGTGTTTCTGCACCCCTGGGAGTGGAGGGAAGCTGTGGTTTGTCACCTTATTACAGCTCTGCTGTCAGACCCAGGAGGGGAAAAGACAAGCTGGCAGCATTAGGAGTCATAGTCTGACTGGAAACTCTGCGGGTTGGAGCCTGGCTGCACTGAGTACAAAGACTCTGAGGTGTTTCACCATGATCCCACCTAAACGTGCTGGTTAAAGATGTGTCTTTTCTCAAGACCTCTCCTTATCAAAGATCCAAACTTTCCAGAAACTGAGGCAGGTGGCCTAAAATGTAAAATAACATTGGGAAACGAGGTCATTGAATGCAGGGGGAAGAGGCGAAGCAAAAAAAATTGTCTTCCATTCTCTGCTTATCCTCCTGCAGTATCTGTTTGCCCATGGAATTTCTAGCCTAGGCAGGAACTGTAGCCTAGAGATAAGGTTTGATAGACATTCTGCCTTGAAATACATACATCCCCTAACAGAAAACAGTGGAAATTTTACTCTGCCCATGTTTAAGGTACGGAATGCTTTAGTCCATGGTTTGAACCACTGTTCCACTGATATAACTACATGAAGATAATACTGGGTTAAAAGGGATTAGTCTATACCAAAACAGGATTGTCATTCTAATCATAGCTTGGCACCAAGCATGCAAGAGTAAATACTAAATGATGTGCTTTTTCTACAAGTCTCGCTTTTACATTAAGGGCAGATTCAGAAAGGCTCCCAGCTAACCAAATTAAATCCAACCTCAAAAGATCATTGTCAAGAGAACATCTCCCAGTACCTTTTCTGATTCTCCTCCTCCTCTTTCCACCACAGAATGCGGAGTGAGCAGGCAGCCATGCGGTACTTAGCTGTCAGCTGGGGTTAAACCATGACAGCAGACAAAATGGACTATGACTCAAAAGAAGTGCTTCCTTGATGCAAGGGTAAATCATGGTCAACTCTTTTTATCATAGATGCCTTAGTAGTGGGAAGTGCTGAGAGCCCTCTTCCACTTCTCAGTGTTTAGACACTTCAGCTTCCACATTGGTGGACACAAGGGCTGCTGTATGTCAGGCTTTCAGTGTACAAGGTGCAGCTGAAACAAGTAGTTAAGATACCTTGTTTCTTGGACAGCAACAAAGCCGATGGATTCTTGATGACAAACAAGGCCTATTTCTAAATAGATAATCATGTACTCTTTGAGACAGTCTTTGTTCACCTGGTGCTATGGTTCCAATTTATATCAATAAATGCAAGAATACTCTGATCAATTCTGTAGTTTGTCTCCTGTCTGAGCTCACTAGTGACTAATTTATAATGCACTTCCTTCTGCCCATCCTTCATGACAAGTGATAAGGAAAAAATTACTGATAATATTCTCCAGCTACCTTCTGCTTCGAGTTTTTATGACAGTGCATTTGAGAGGGAAGCTGGCATTCTGAAACACATTCAATAACATATCACAGGCCTGTCTGTTCTGTGTCTCCTTGGGTATTTCCTCCCTCTTAGAGCCTCTTAGGCTCTTTCTCTTGGACATGACAGCAAATTTGTTTCAAAGTAATTGGGTTGGGCCTTAACAGTTAGTTAATAATTTAAGGAAAACCACACAATTCAGAAGTTTTCTTTAGGAGCTTTTGAGATAAATACTCTGCATTTTAGCATTTAATGGTCCCTTTTTAAGGCACACTTGACTAATTTCAAAGTCCATTTACTTTAAGTGGTCAAAGCATCCCTAGCAAAAAAACCTTCCTTACCCATGGCAAGAACCAGCCATGCTGGTGTTCCTTGCAAGCCACTCTTGAAATCTATGTCACTTGATTTGAGACTGTTTGCCTTTATGAGTACAATGTAAAGAAGTTCTACTGCAGCTCTTACCATCCACCTTCCATGCTGATAAATTAGAATGACAAAAAAGCATTTTTTTTGTCTTTTACTTTCTTTTTTTCTTGCGGGGTGAACATCAGAATATTTAATTTGCTTCTGAAAGCTCAGGTTCAATAAAAAGTGACAGTCTCAATAGGTGCTCAGGTTTCTGAACAATTTTTTCGTATGTGCTCTTCATTAAGTTGGCAATCTGTTCTTGTTCTATCTATGGACTGAACAATAAAACAAATACTGAGTTGAATACTTTCTTTCCATGATTCTAATGTCTGCTGGAAGGTTTCCCTTAGCTCTGAAACAGATTTTGCCTGCTACAATCACGGTATTCAGATTCACATTGCAGGAATCTACGGCTGAGTAAGTACCAGGAAACCCTTCCAAGTAGCTTGTACACTGTGCTTCAAGTACCTCCACATCATATCTATGTGTAAAATGGAATGTCCAACACAATTTTTTCTTAAAAGCACAGATACTCTTTTCTGCTAAAGATTGCCTTTTTCCTTCTAAAAAGACTGGAGTAGTAGATGGACAGTTCATGTTCCAACTCAGTCATGCATGCTTGCTGCTTTTATTTGTCCTTTCATTAACTCTCTCAAGATCTGGCACAACAAGAGCATTATATAAGATTAAATAATTCTTACATAAGTCTGAGTGAATGCCTTTCATGAAGTACTGGGTGCTTATCATGGCTATAAGTAAAAATGAATCACTTCCTTTTTAAACTGGAGCTTTCAACCTTGCATTCTGCATGGTTAATTGCCACAAGCCAAAATAACCTTTTGAGCTCTATGAATTTTCACAGCTGCAGACTGGAGAAAAAAGTCACACTGATAAATAGAAACTTAAGAATTTCCAAAAGAAATTATTCCCCACTCTAATTGCCTCTTTTAGCACAAAGCCCAACTCATTTGTGCCAGAATGTTAAATGTTCCTAGTGCATGTCACTAGAGCCAAGAACCTGAGTATCATCTAAAGGACAGAATGAGAAAGAATAAAGCCAGGACAGTATGAATTTGACACTTCAAGAACAGCATGGAGCACAGCCAACAGGTCAGGAAGTGTAGGTAAATTAAGCTTTTGCTAGAAGCTACAGATTGAGTAGGATCAGGGCTCAGCATTCCAGCAACAGAATCAGGGAAGACTCTAAACATGTTCCTATATATAGGGAAATACAGGAATGTAACTTGTGCATGCTTTTAAGCTTAGAGAATAAGTATCTGTATTACAAGACCAGATTAGTATATGGAATAGTAGGAATCAGCAAATCAGGAACCTAGGAGGAAAAGTGGGAGAAAAGCTCATTTCCAGTCTCCTTAATGGAAGAAACATGTTAGAACCAGTACTGGGAAAGATCGGAAGTTGCAGAAATAGTACTGTGACTGCAGTCATAAAACTCAGTTATGCTGGAGGAGAAATTCTTTGACCTGTCATCCTCCTCCACCCTGGGATGGTTATCTCCTAGCATACAAGAGTGAGTTCCTTGCTTCTGTAACAGACAAGTAAGAGCAGCAGTGAAGGACCTGGCGTGGGAAGATAGTCTGTGTAGGGAAGTACTGGGCTAGCAGTAGGACGACATGGAAAGAAAAGGGACATGGAAAGAAAAGGGAGATTGAAGGTCAGAAACACTGGCTGTCATGTTAAGGAGAAGGAAGGAATCATAAGAAGCAGAAAAAAATATTTGGTAAATACCAAATGAAGCAAACAATCTCTCTGTTGCATGATAAAGAGGACCTAAAGCTGGGGAGAAGGACGAGGTTAAAATATTCTGCTAAAACAGTATGCTTAATCATCCATACAGAAACTGAAATCCCTTGCTGGCAAACAGGAATAGGAAGTATGGAATACAGTCAGTATATTAAAAGACCAGTGGATGGCAGCATATTTTTACTACCAAAATATTGGTCATCATGCTACATGCTTTGGTTGTAGTTCCTCTGCTGACTAATACTTCATATATCCCAAGAACAAATCCATGTTTGATTCTAGTAAGTCAGCACAAGTGGCAAAGATTTGTGCTTTTTATATATAGATTATGTTTCTCCAAGATAGTTGTGACCACTATTGTAGCTGTCTCACACTGAGTCATCAGGGAAGCCAGAAGCATGTTTCACAAGGATAGGAGTGAAAGGCACAGCATGAGAGTGCGACATCATGTGACCCAGCTGCATGCACCTTCTACGAGTTTATAAGAATACTTCAGGAATAAAAACTCTGAAGGCTATGCTCAAAGAATCACCTTTGAATATTGCTCCTGATAGTTTAGCGTGGTCCCAGTCCCAGTTTCTGCTATGAAGCTGATGAGTTCTTCTCCAAAGCTGGGAATAAGATCTGTAAATTACAGAGAAATTGCTTGAGATATAAAATTAGATATGAAGACAAAACCTGAGTACCACTTCAAGTCATAGCATAACACCCATCCAACCAAAAACTGGTGAGCATTAAGTAGTTAAAGGGAAAATTTATTTACTAACTAGATTTCAGAAAAAAACCCACATTATTCTTGATTACCATATTTATTGATTCTAAGTGAAAAAACCTGGCAAGTCTTAATGGATTTGACTCATTATCATATGTACTGTCTATATTCCCTGTTCACATAAATTTCAAGTGAGAAAGAAAAATATACATTTTAAAAGAACAGCTTCTAAATTAATTTGATAAACAGGTTTACAATAAATTTCTGAAAATTAGAAGGAAAGCTTTTTCAAAACTTATAGCTCATGTTTTCTGAAGCAAAACATTTAATGTAAAGTACACCTGACATCTGACTTCCATATACCTCAGAGGTTTTCTATGCAGTCTTCACTAAAGTGTACTTACTAAATGTTTCACAGTATCAGAGCACGAGTTCCTTCATCAGCTTCGAAACCTGTGAACTAGATACTCACTGTAAACAATGCTTCTACAAAAGGACAGTTTACATACAAAAAAAAAAAAAAGAAGAGGGCATTAGTAGCCAAGTTTCTTTGGGAGATAGAAGATTGCATTTGGTTCTGACTTCCTTCAAAAGAACAGCAGACAAAAAGCATGGTAATTGTTTCAATTATTTGAAGCTCTTCGATTTTAAGAGCATTTGTAAAAACAGGTCCAATTATAACAAACTGATATTTGCATAATTAACTTGAAAACAAGGCATTTTGTTAGTGATAAATGCATTAAGAGCTGAAATAATAACATTAAGACAAGCTATTGTTTGTCAACTTGTCAGATATGTGTGCTGAAGCTTCCCTTCTAATTACAAGATCTTTAGTATAGCACAACAGATATTTTAAAACAAATACAGAAGCTGGAATGTGTTTTCAATTGTAGGACAATTCATCTGAGAAGATTACCATGACAAAATATGGAAAAAAAAAAAAAAAGAGGATGGAAAGCAATGATTTATAGACGTTCTAATTTTTCACTTAGAAATTCTTCCACACTATCTGTATTCCACTTGAGGATGCTCAGTTCTTCTGCAATGTTCCCACTGTCGTCCAGCAGCTTTAGTACAGGGTCAGAACCACGCACATACTGTGGGAAAAAAAGAGTCAGTTACCTTGGGCAGGAAATGCATTCTCCACATTAACACCTCCCCTGCTCTCAAGTGATTTAAATCAGTTCAGACTTCTGACTTGCATTTAATGTCAAAGAGAGGAAAGTGGAGGAAAAACTCAAATGAAGGGGGGTGAGGGTGTGTGTCAGAAACATCTACTCGTTCTCCTTGGTGCACCACACCAGTTAATGCATGTGCAGAGAGGCAATGCTGTAAGTCTGGCTTTGAAAGATGGTATTTACTTCAACCGTTTTAAGTTACCACAGTGGGATTTTTGAATCAAGCAGATGAATGATCTTTCTCATATGATCAATAGCCTTTTTACCATTTTAGAAATTTCAGGTCACTTTAACATGTCAAAGTTTTATCAATTTCTAATGTAATCACATTCTTTCCTGCCGTGTTGTATCTGTGCCTACTACACTTTGCTGGTAACACAATTCTTTAACGCTTCTGCAAACTCACTAAGTCACAAATATGTAATGCAAATAAAAGCCTTTAACAGTATGAGAGAGCTCTGACCATTTCAGTTTATGGAAAGATTTCCCCAGGAGTATTTCCCTTTGCTTGACTGAGCTAACCTAGTTGGTTTTACCTAATGAAGCTAGTGGCACCTGTAATCAGTCTTCCAAAAGTCTTGTAAAATAAATACACATTAATTTGCACAACATTTTTTTTCTGGTAGTGCTCCATACCAGTTGTAGTCTAGACTGCTTTGATGTTCAATAAATCTACAAGGTTTAAAAAAAAAAAAAACAAACAGTCAGACATGCAGAAGGAGAAAAAGCTTTTGAAAGAAACTGGAGGACACTGAGATATGAATGTGTGAGACAGACAGAGGAAATCTGTTTGAGATGGAATCTGCTGCTGAGAAGACAAATCACTTATTGCAGCCATGCATAGCTATGAAGTGATTCCAGATGGTGCCATTTGGGGAATAGAGATGGGAGCACAAGACGTGAGAATCAAGATGTGTGTCTGTGAAGTACACTCAAAGTTCATAGAGGATTTTAAGAGGAAGGTGAAGTCTTACACTAGATCTTGAAACCAAAGAATTGTTGGGACTTAAGGCAGTGCAGCTTATGCAGCTTTGCATATATGCAAGTCATAAGAAACACCATTCAGTATATGCATTTCTATAAAGATGGATATTTGAAGTCTATAAAATAAAAACAGCACAATAGAACACAGCAAGACAATTCTGAGAGGGAGGAGAAAAACATAAGAATCACAGATGTGTGGAAATGGCAGCTCCATAATAAAATGAGGGGAGAATAGAACAGGAGAGAAGGAAACTATGGCAGAATAAGCTTGAATAAATCCAAGATATCCACAAAGTAAGGACAGAATGTAAGCTTTCCTCACATTCTTTTCCCATCTGCTGTTATGGGTTACAGTACAATTTTTTTCTTGGCTTAAGACCAAACAACAATAAAATAAACCAAAACCCCATCACCAACAAAGAATGGGTACCAGTTACTGAGCAATACACAAACTAATGTTACTAGCAGAAACTTGTGAAGATACATACCGGCAGTGCAAATATATGTCCTCTACTAAAGGACTACCTGATCAGCAAATAGGGAACAATCCACAGGAGGACTATCTCCACCAAACTTAATTCTTCCTAACATCCTGCAAAAAAAGTTAGGCTACTACTCACCTTGATTTGCAGTCCCCTGAAGAGCTTTGGCTTATCACTCCTGACAAAAGCTATGGTTGGAGAAAAGACAGAAAGAAAATCAAACTCTTCTCCACTTGCATTAAGTCTATTTATATCAAATTAGTATTCCACAAATTATTTCTTTTGGAATGATGCTTTAGAAGATATTTTAATGTTAAAAAACTTAGTATCTTCACAAAATTAATAATGCTAAACTAGTTATGCCAGAGGAACACCTGTATTTGCTGGTAATCCGAACAAGATTCATATCTGCTTGGATTTTCCTCAAACACTAGTGCAACTGTGTAAGTCAGTTTATCTGCATGTACAACCGACAGCTTTCAGCAGACTGGCCCATATGCTGCTGTGATACGCAAATGTGAGGAGAAGCGTTAGAGCGATCAAAATCTGGCTGAAGATAAGCTTTGTGAGGGAGGCTGAATATGACACCCATCTCATCAGCACACTCCACACACACTGCAGCAGTGTGGGGGAAAGGGCACAGAGGAAACTGTGGGTAGAGGTGTTATTCTTGCAAACAAGACAGACAATCTTGTCTTACAGAGATCTCTGAGATTATGTGTTGAAAACCAGCAAGAAAACAAGACCAGAAAAAAAGAGGAGAAGCTGGTATCTCCTCTTCTCTTGACACTCCTAAAGGCAATTGGCTTTAAGACAGACACCATGGCCTGTCAGGCAGCTACATGAAGAGAAGTTCCCATCTGAGGTGGGGCTGCTGCTGCACAACTCCTCACTTGAAGCACTAGTCAGCAAACAGTCCTGTATCCCTACAGCACAACCCAGGCTTTGTGTTAACCTTAACTTTGAAAAGACAATATAAATTATTTCAGGACAAATTGTGAGCATAATCCCCTCCTTCCAACATTTTATCTTAATGAATGCCTGAGTTCCAGAAGTATTTAAAATTTATTTAGCAAATACAGTCCTCGTTCCTCCCTTTTACAGTCAGGCTGTGCTAAAGGCCGAGTTTAGTATCTGTATTGACATTAAGTGGATTCAGGACACTCCTGTGGTATGTCAGTAGCATCTCCCCGAGGATGAACCCTGTCAGTATGCATTGACTCTTACAAAGGTGCTGGCTGCATGTTCAAGCTGCTTTTTCAAGGTTAGACCACAATGAATCTCTCACAAATGGTACTGCATCCAATTGGTGCACGGAGACGAGTGCAACCTCAGGACTAATGTTTCACAGTGCCTCACAAAGTGCAGTGCTTTCCTCAGTAATTGCAGAGATGTCTCCTGGCATCTTTACACCTATCTTTATATTACTGCAGTTACCTTAACACTTTCTAAAATGGTTATACAGAGTGGCACTTACTTTCTTCCCTCTTCCACTGGGCTCCCGGTACAGATCAAAATCATATACTCTGCCTGCTGCACCAACCACTACACAATATAAACAAGGTAAAAAAATACCAATGGCCCAAGGAGCTGCCAGGGCCCTGAAGAAAATTAAACTTGTTTTTGTTCTTTCTACAGGACCGTACACTAATGTCATATTGTAACCTGTACTTCAAATAGCACTAAATAACCACTACATGTTCACATACTGCCTGATTTAAACTCAAAAGCATGTTTGCAACTTCAGTGTTCCCCATGTCCTTGTGACCTGTCATCTTGGCTGTCATTAATAGTTACATGCAAAAAAGTGGCAAAGGCATTTCTTATTCTTTGTAAGTCCACAGAGCACTGAATTATTTCTGGAGGAATTCTTCCACATTTTTCTTCAATTTAAATCTAAAGCTGAAGTCAGTCTCTAGGGCTTTATACAAATAGGAAGTTGTAAGAAACAGTCAGTATAGTGAATAACTTTAATTGCAAAACTTAAAAATGGTAAGAGAACATAATAAAATGGATAAAGTTTCCAAAGCAACTCTGAAACTCAGTTGCATTAAATAGCCTTTGGGAGTTACCTCAGGTTACAGCACTTTAAGCTTGTAACAGGTGTGAGAATTTGTTACATGAGCAACAGATGAAAGCTCATTTGGACATGAGCGGCTGTTCTCTGGCTGCAGTGTTGGACTGAACAAGCTCACATAAAATGGAAACAGAATTAAGTGGAAGAAGAAAGTATTCTATAGGCAGCATTACATTCTGTCACGTTAAAAGTAGCTATTACACATTTGTATCAATGTCAAATGTCTAAACCTTCTGAAAGCTGAAGCGCTACAGAACATTTTTCCTGAAATTTTAGACAGCTGGAATGAAATTAGTTTCTGTTATGGCATATTTATTTCTAATGTGATCATAGCGACTTTCTGCATCAGTCACTTGAATTTGCAATGCAACAAAGAAAAACATTCACTATATAAATAATTTTTGTATTCTGAATGTTAGAAGCTAAAATGGGAAACTAAAATACTGACATGCATTAAAAATACAGATTATCCTATCAAATACCTTTTTTTTTTTCCTTTCCACCAAATCAGTCCTTGAATTAACAGCCTTTGAAATGAATTGATGGGGTTAGGAAGTCAGATGCAGCTACAGTGCACACTGTGTGTTTGGGACACACAAGTGCTTGCTCATCATGGGATGTGGTATATATGCTCCACCTTCAGCCTTGTCCCAACAGCTTCTCCTGACATCAACATTGTTGCTTCCTATGTCTAAAGGCTACATGCACATCATCTTTACACCATTATTTAGTACTTTGATGTCTAATACTGAAATCCTAGTTATCTCCCCGTTTTCTTCTCTCTATAGCAGCTTTAAAAATTACACACCACAGAGAAACAAGCATTTCTCTAATCCATCTGTGGGTGAGCAGGGGAGGCATTTTCAAATTTGACTCCTGTAAGATGAACTCTGAGCTTGGTGCCCTGACACAATGTTCTGGTAAATTAAACACCAGACTACAAGAGTTGTTCTACTGACAGCTTTGCAGAAATCACTTTACCTTATGCTCTTATAAAACATGTGCAACACCAAAGCACACGCCTTCAGTTGGAAGGCACTCCTGAGGTGTTCCTACAGAGCAGACTGTATTGCCACACAATCAACTACAACTAAAAGGTCAGAGAGGGATCATTTTAAAGCCTGCCCCACACCAAACTGTTTTGCAGAGAGAGGTAATACTGAACAGTGCTTTTAAAGACCAAAAAGCAACCTCTACCTATGAACATAGTAAAATTCAGAACTCACTGCTAATTGTTGTAACGTCCCTTTGTTTTGATATATAACACCTCTTTGTTTTAAGAAGTCTGTGAAAACTAGTTCTGTTGGGACTAAAGCCTAGAGTCCTAAGGGGAGATTATTAAGGAAATTAAGCATCACTGTGGCCCAAACAGAAAGTCTACATATATGCACACACACACCTGCACTATTCTCTTGGGGACAGCAGAATACAGCAGGAGTCTGACCCAAAATGGGCATTGCACCACATCTCCCCAGGCAGAACAAAGAGTTTTTCTGAGTTAATTTCAATAAACGGAAATCAAATGTAATATTACTTCAGATAAGCTAATGAAACAAAGGGTAGTCTGCTTACCTGGCACTGAATTATTAGCCACAAGCCATTTGAAAGTAAAAAATTTTACTGGAGGCACAAGTTTGTACATAATGTCACAGAACTGTACATAAAAAAGGCACAAAGGACTTGACCATTTTGTACCTGAAATGAACTTGAATTAAAAAAGGGGTTTATTGAGACATTGCCAATTATCAAGTGTTAAACCTATGAAAAAGAAATGCAACCAAAAGAAAAGGAAGAGCAATAGAGGGATATTTTACGAAGACAGGAAATCCCAACATTTAATAAAGTTACCAATAGCCAAGCATTGCTAAGACAACTAGCAGTATTTGCTCAAAATGTGAATATGTAAATCACTGGGAATACAGGCAGACCAAAAGCATTACTGTCTTTCTTCAGACTCTTTAAAAATCTGTTTTGGGGACAAACACATGCTCTGCAGTTTTGAAGATGGCATGAGCCTGCTTCTAAAGATACCATGAGAGCCTTGCAAAAATACTGAACAACAGCACACATCAAGCACTCATTCACATTTTAATGACTATAGCTCTTTACCTTCCAGGGACCTCGGTTTGAGATAAAAATTGAAATTTAAGAATTCTTATGGCACATCAATAACTACTATTCACAGTCTGTTAATCCAGTTACAATGCATCTGTTCATGGTTTTATACAAAGCACCAAATACTTTCAGAAACCAATCCAAGACAGAGCTCCAATCAAGTTCACAAAACCCCAAAGACAGGGTACTTTTGTATAAGCAGTTGGGCAAGAGACTTTTCTGAATCTGCAGAGAAGTATTGTTTTAATTTGTGTATCATCTGTTTACAAAAGATTACAATAAAGTGATGCATGTCTCCCACTTTAATATCCACGTTTCTTAGCAAGAGTTTTATTAATGCTTCTATCAATGCAAGATTTAAGGTTAATATAATTTTCTTTCTTTCATCAGTATTTATGAATTACAGATTAAAATAACTAGGAAATGAGTGATCTTACCTCATACTATACACTCCCAAAAGAAATTACATTTTAGTATCTAAAAGAATTACCTTCACACTTGCAGAACTTGGGCAATATAACAGTGCTTAGTGACTCTGAAGTCACAGGATCTAATGTAGTTGGATACTGTATGAGTTCAAGGATTAAGGACCTTGTTTCTGTAACAGATTTGCTGGCAGCACATCCATTTCTTAACTTAGAGTCAGACCAGGAGAGGTGAGAATTATTTTATTGGTAAAAAAAGAACGCAGAGAAATACAAAAAGAAATGTTCAATGAAAAAACCCAGCCTAATTCAATTTTTCTTAAACAAACTGGAAAGAACGTAGGAGTCTAAACACTGATCTCCTACCTTGTTGTGAACAGAACACAGTTGCCACTGAAAAGTCAACTTAAAACAAACATGCTAGATTAATCACTGACCCTGATAATTTACTATTCCAGAGTCTTAGTTTTATGGGTGTCAGCCAAAAACTGTCACATTTTGTGTTACCTGGTATAATAAGGCACTGCTTCACCTGTGAAACTTGTCACTTAGGTTTTCAGTGTTCTACTTTGATGGAATGCTTTTAAATGATAAATACCTAAAACAGTTTTACAGAGAACAACTTCAAAATATATGTAATATAGGAATTAATTTTGGAGTACAGCATTTATAACAGAGCAATTTCTTTTTAAGGGTAATTTATCAGGAAAAATAGATCAGTACTGAACTTAAAAGAGATGTACAGATATGTGATCTGTTACCGGATTTATCACAAGAAGCTGTATTTGAAAACCCTAATAGACATTCCTGGCCACATTCACAAACGCAGTTAGTAGTTTGCTGTGACATTACAAAGAATAACATCCAGTTTAAGACTGAGACAATCTTGCTGAAAACTAGATTTTTTCATCCTCTAGCTAAGGACTAGATTTTTTTCATCACTTCTCACTTCTTTGCTTTCCCAGTATCTACAAATATATTCCATATGTAATGATTCTCAGATTTCAGGCACACAGGTGTATTCAGCAACTGTTTATAGCTAAAAATTATATAACCAGTAATTCTGAAAGAAGCCTTGATACAGAAGGACCACAGAACACTGCATTTAGTAACCATGAGCAACCTACAGCTTTTCCCAACTGCGTTACTTTTACAAACCTTTATTAATTCGGCCGATTTTAACCCCTAATTATTTTAAAACATCAATCTCATAATTAAAAAAAAAAAAGCAATCCAAACCCGAAATAACACTGTTCACTCTTCGGTCAAATAAAATATAGTCCAGAAGTAGTTTGAGGCACATCAAATCTGTGGGACTACATTAAGTGACAAAACAATTTACACAAGTACTTAAAGGTGAAGACTTCACAGTTACAGGAGTAACATACAATAATCCATGTAACTCTAATACCTACACAGCCGTGCAATTAACAGCATCATTTTGTGTATATTCTGGGAAAAAACCCAAACACACCCAAACAAACTTTAAAAAAACACCTCACAGAAGCTATGGAAAAGAAATCAGTTATTTGTGATGAGACATTGTCAATGACAGGCTACACAGTTCAATGAAGCCTACAAAGACAATGCTTCAAAAGCAGCAGCGTGACCTTCAGGCAACCTAACTTCCGTAGCAAACATCCAAGTGAAAAGTCGAAATAAGAAACACTTCTTGAATGTTAATGTCCTAAGATGGAGACATTAGACACTGTTTCTGGGAGAAGTTAAAATCAAAGAGAAAATATAAGTAAAAGTATTCTGAGATTAATACTAGTGTGAAGACAAATACCAGCTGGAAGAATACATTCTACTGCTTTTTAAAATTTTTAAGTATGCTCTTAAAATATATCCCACCTTCTGACCTGTTCTAATACCCTAGCAATAAATTTGGTCAAGAAAAATTTCAATTAAGAAACTGCAGAAATCAGTGATGAAAAGGCAAAAGAGAAATTTAAGTGCACTACTCAGTCCTTTTTTAATTCTTACTGTACCAAAGAAAAAGGGGTAGTCAAACCAGAGACCTACTTAAAAAACACTGAAATTTATTCAGCTGTGTTAAAGCCACTTAATCATATAGCTTACTCTTTAAAAGTAATGGACTGTAAATATTTGAGCAAGTTTAGATAACCAAGGATTGAAAGGAAAAAAAAATATTCAAAATTTTCAAGTTTTTCCTTTTGCACAGTTCTAAGTCTTTGGAACACATTTCATGGAGTGAGGGCCATTCCCTTTAAGGACCTACACATGAAGATAATGGAGGACATACTGCAGGCTGGGGTCAGGCTAACAGATTGAGCCTTTCCTTCAAACCTGTAGCTCAAAGGAGCACTCAGTTGTTACAAATTCACAGCCATAAAGCAGTTGAGTGAATGGGTGACAGCAGTTGGGAATGTTTTTATGTCTGCTAAATTTGAAGGGTCATGGAGATAACAGGGACTCCTGTGCTAACAAAGTTAATTTCCTCATGCCCCGGAAGTAGGACAAGTCATTTAAACAATTCTTATTTTGACATTTTAAACTGTGGAAAAGAGAAAATAGCTTTGCTCTGGTCTTGTAGTCATTCAACTGAACTATATGTGGGTACACATGGCAGGCTGCTCCATAACTTAGGTAAATTGTAACCTGTTTTCAACCTTTTTTTTTTTTTTAACTCTTTCTCAGCCAACCTTTAAACACCCAGGTATTAATATTGCCCATGGTAGATGGAGACATGCTGTTTGTGCAATTTTTAATTCTAAAGCTAGATTAGTGTTTATGTCCAACTATGTCCAAAGTACACTATTAGGGGGTCTTCATTACAGGAAAAAACCCTAACATAACCAAAGTACTGCTATCACCTAAGCTCTTCCCCAATCTATAAGCAAAGTCCAGTTTGAAATTTCTCACAGATTCTTTTCCTGCTGCTTCCTCCTACCACATGCTGATGGTACTGATTTTCCTGTTACACTGCTGTATTCCATTCCCTTTAGCTGACTGTCATTATCCACTGATAAAACAATTATATGGCAGAATCTGTGAAAATAAAGTAGTTCCACAAGTGCACAATATAAATTCATCTATCAATTATTGGAGACCAGTTCCATGAGTCTCAGGTCAATGTAACTTTACTGATACAATATACTAAATTTATGATTGCTTGTAATTGTACTTAAAAGTACATTTTGTCATTCAGCTATGACAGTATTTCATATTTGAAAGAACAGCAGTGGCTTTACTTACCTTGGACTTGAGGGAACCTTCCCAGTTTTCATCCACATACCTCTAGGACAGCTCCTGCATAAAGCTGTAATAATAAACAGAAGGTGTTAATGACGAAACTCATCTAAATTACTAGTTTATATATGGTGTGTTATCTATTGAACTATTTCTCTTTGAGGCGGCAATATGCTATTGTATTGATGCCAATTACAAATAAGATACTACACAGAATCACAATTCCAGACTTGTCTCTGATTTCTGCAACAACTCACTGTTCGTTCAAGATCCATGATAATTTTCATTCATTACACTAAAAAATGTAAAAACAGAAAAAAAAAAAAGATAATTTGAGATACAGTTTTGCTGTAAGCAAAGCTTCATTTAAAAAAAAAATTGCAATCAGACATGTTACAATGGGAATTACGGGCTAGGAATTCACAAACTGTTTCTTCTTTGCCTAAGATATTAACAAAGTCTCAGAAATACGTCTTTATTTCAGAATATGATTATTCTGAATTCAGGTCCAACTCTCTATTTGCCTAAATACTTTGAATTAGAACATAAGAAATACTCTAATCACTCGGAGGGAAATTACAACTTCTCCCTTGGTGTGAACTAATCAATGATCATTACTTAAATGGGAAACTGAACAGAAAATGTTACACTGCATTATCTGTTTAGAACAGCAGCTCAAAATTTGTTCAACTACAGATACGATTTCAACTAAACATTCGATTTAAGATAAAATCTTAAGATTTGACTTAAAATACAGAAGTACTATGAAGTAATACTCCAGAGATCAAAAATACCAGGTTTTTTAAAAGCTTTTTCACCACTCAAATAAAGGTTTTAATTACAAAAGGCAGTGATAAACAGCTCAGATACTAGCTTGCATAACTGAAGTTCCTCTGGAATTAAAACACGAAGCAATTCCAAACACGGAGGAAACAGAATAGCGATAAGCTTCACTTACCTTGTCTCTGTTGTTCTTTATAAAAACATTCAACAACAACTCTATCAGCCATCCAAGGTTTAGATATTAGTTCGCACACTCACTAATCCACTGAACATTTATACTACTTCTCTCATACTGACAGTTATCTAGAATTTTTCTATGAAGAAGTCAGTATAAAGAAATGGACAAAGGAATACACATCCTTGTATCTAATTAACTATTTTATGTAAGTGTACAACTAAGTATACTCAAATTTAGGACAAATGAACATTTTTGAATTCTCACTACTATAAATAATTCTTACAGTTATTTTCTTCCTTTCAAACAAGAATTTTCATGGAACGAAATGACTGTAAGAATCCAAAATATAAAAGACACTTTGTAATTACTCACTACTCCCAGTTTGTAACTCCTGGCCAGTATCTGATAGAAGTTTAACAAAGAAAACAGCTCAATTATTGATGTCCAAATTTTGAGCTTGTAACTCTGCTGTAATTGAAACCCAACTGTGCTGGTACAAAAAAGTTTAGATACATGCTGGGACGAACAGCTGCTCTCTCGATGGCTAGACCAGAATAAAAGAAGAATCAATCGGCTTCATTTATAACTCTAAACAAAGATGTCTTTTGCAAGAAGCACAGGTTTATTTTGCATCACTTAGCCCACCACACAAGCACACTTGTTAATAATATCTACTGCTGCTACCATCTCATTGTGTCCAGAGCAGATGTTCTCCAAGCTTCCTTGTGAAGGCAGTCACTGTGTTCAAGTATTGCTAAGAATGACATGTATCACTCAGCATGGAGGCACATAAACATCTTGAGTCAGTTCATTACACAATGCTTAACTCATGAGTTAGTTCATTTTAAAGCAATGCTTCACTTGTTTTAGTGCCCATAAAAGTGAGTTTAGTAGTACAGGGAAAGAAATAAAGACCCTTTAAACTATTTCTAGTGTCCATGCTAACATTCAAAGCAAATGCTTGTTATGATTTCCAGGCCGATTCATGCCTGTACCTGTAAAAAGAACTTAGCATGCTATTAGAATGTTGTAAAGAAAGCTTTCTCAGGCTTTCTATTGTGGTAATATCTGAACTTCTCCCTCACCTTCTCCAAAGCATCAATCTGAGTTCAATTTCATTCAAAAGCTTTGGTAAAGCACCTGAACCTCATGTTACAGTTTCTACTGATGTAAT
The DNA here is from genome assembly GCA_013396775.1 of Cephalopterus ornatus. Taxonomy (NCBI): domain Eukaryota; kingdom Metazoa; phylum Chordata; class Aves; order Passeriformes; family Cotingidae; genus Cephalopterus; species Cephalopterus ornatus. Next base: position 201,864 of record VZRE01002603.1, on the reverse strand, counting down.
CGAGATGGCTCTGCACAACTGAGAAGAGGAAAACCACACTATGGGTCTTATTTGCTTTCATGAGGAAGGAAAGTGGCAATTACAGCAGAATAGCACTGTTTACATAAGATTTGTGCCAAATAAAAAGAGGCACTGTAAAAATAATGGTTCCAGTAAGTAAAACCAAGGTAGTTTGACTTGGGTGAAAGGAAACATTTCACCTGCTCTTAGGAAGGGAACTGAAGCAATTTCTGCAAGACAATTCCCATGGTGCCTTATTTATGCACAGATATGGTATTGTTATCACAGTTTCTCATGGCAAACACTGCAGAAGAAAAATTGCATTCCTGCTACGTAACCATTACTGTTTACAGGAATTCAGATCAAACTGAGCTGCAAAAAGTGGTACTTAACATAGATTGCTCCTTGATCATAATAAAATTATGCTAGATCAAAGGTGACAAAAAAGTTGCATACAATACAAAAATACCTAATTTTACTTCTATAACACCTCTGTCTTGCAGATTGGTTTCTTCTAACTAATGACTAAGCCTGACCCTGCGTAACACAGGTTACAAAGTGTCACTCAAACTGGATTTGTACAGCTGCTTGCAATCAGCTGAAAAAAACATAGTATGTCTTAAGAAATTAAGTGGAACAGGCTGTTAAGATAAAGCCACGCCACGGTCAATAGCTGCCTTACGGTACCTGGATTCTCCCTGTTATCTGTGTATTGTTCTCTCCTGATAGTAAACTATTCAAAAAGTACAGTTAACCTCTGAGAATAAGCAGTAATGCACAACTTATGACTACAGCTAAAACTCTGGATTTTTTGCTTGCCTCAGGTACAAAACAATCTTTCACTAAATAGTGACCAACAATTAACTTCTTTCCAATGCAAACAATTTTTTTATAAAATTCACTGTAATTCTGATTTCATACAATAATATAAGCAGATCTGATGAACAGACCTCCTTATTTCCTATCAACTCAAACTATTGTTTTATTTCAAAAAATGTCAAGAAAAATATTCATATTATTATTTTTAATGGCCTAAGTTCCTTGGTATGTAAAAATTGGAACTGTTGAAAAATAGGGTGAATGATCTCTTTTTTTGAAAGGCATGCAAATTAATTTTACTGTCTTCCATCTACCCCCCCAGAAAGCAAACCAACATGTTGATCAATATTTGTTCTTCTGAGAAATTAAGTTACAACAAAAAGAGGTTTTGTTGCAAGTTTCTTCTGCGTTTTCCTAAACTTTTCTAAATACCAGTTCATTTGTGGCTTTTAGTAGAAAACTAAATTACTTTAAAAGAATATACACTGAGATATAAACTATAAAATATTTTATCTTCTATAGGAGACAATGCATGGTATTTATATGGACAGTTCAAAGTTTTCAAAATCGCTCTAGTCTTTCCTTTTCCTGGAGGCAGAACATGAGTAAGAATCTGTGGGTTAAAAGAGAGCAGTCAGAAAGCCTCACTGCCAGGAACATCATGAATTACTGCTCTATGATACAGAAAGCCAGTAAAGTTATTGCTACACACACATCATTCCAAACTGATGTCATCAGTAAATTTAGCAACCAAGCAACTGGTCTGCTCTGGCCTCCAATCAGGAGGCCTGGAGACACACTATTCACAATGCTGCAATATCTTTTGAAAATACACGCAGGATCACTCTCGAGGAGAAAAGGCAACGCAGAAAGAACCGTGTCCTTTCAGTACCACCTGGGGAGTCATTCTGCTGTGCCTTTTGCAACCGGACGTGTCTATCTCGCATTGGCCTTTTTAGCCATCAGCGCGCTTGTAGCAAGCGTGGGTAGAGTCCTTCACAAATCTTCATTCGCGAAGCCTAGCCATGATGATGATGATGATGGAACTTCTCCCATTGACAACTCATTATCCTGTGAAAGGAGATTCCTAACTCCAAATAAGAGTTTGGAAACAGAGTCTAACAGTCAAAAACCAGTTATGTGAATCAGTGCTATTCCTGTGATCACTGGAATGTATTACAGGCAAGTTCCTCTGAACAAAGCAGAAGCAGAATCTAAGCTCTCATTTATTTGCAGAGAAGGAAATTCCAACTGAATATGAGGGTGAAAAAAGTCACAGTGAGGGTGTTTAAGCACTGAAACAATTTACTAAGAAAGGTTGTAGAATCTGCATTCTTGGAGATTCTCAGAACTTTGAGTCCTGCTTTGAGCAGGAGACTCAACTTTTTTATTCTGTACGTACAAAACATAGTTGGGCATTACTGTTACATTCTGCAGCATACTGGAAATGTGTGATTTATTTTTGGTGTTAAACAATATCCTCCTTGCAGCATTATTTACATGTTTTTGCTGTTTAAATCAATAACCACCAAAAAATTCCAAAACAACTTCCACTTCTGGCAGACTATCTTTGTTAACTTTGCTCTATGAAATGATCTGGTGTGAGGTCATGTGAGCAAGAGATCTGGCACAAGGGTGAGAGAGAAAACGCAGAAGCTGAGAAACCATCAACCTTAGACCTACAACTTTAGTACAGATAGGAAGCTAACAGTTCAAATTTCAATTTTGGAATATACCATCTGATTGTATCTAAGCATCTACTTACCTCTAAACGTATAATCCCTGAACATCTCTTATTTTCCAGAATATATGCTTTTGTTAAAAAACAAAGCATCTTAGAATTGACAAGAGAACAGATCTCATGAGCTACGTATTTGACCTCACACATTTCATTAATTTCGAGACCTTTAATTTTTGAAGTTTTTTCAACAAATTTAGAGTCAAATGCCAGTATTTTATCTAGATGAAGGTCAGCCTTAATTAGCTAAACCTATTCCATTCACCAGCATAGATGCACATCAACAATTTAAACTCACATTTAGCAAATCCACATTTATAGTTTCCCCAACCTTTTCTTTTTCACTGATAAGACTTGATAGAGGTCTCCCATAGGTAGGGCTTGCCCTGTTACAGACAGATAATGTATTTTATCTCGGTTTATCTGACAGAGATGAACCTTTGGTGAATCTGAGCCATGGTAAATTTCTGTCTTAGACACTGACTAGCTATGTGCACCTTCCTTATCTAGGACTACTGTTTGTCAACATTAATTTTCATTGCTGATAACATCATGCACAGAAGGAAGGGAAAGACTGTACATGGTAAAGTTCTTGAAAGGACATCCACTGCAGCACCTTTTTAGTACAAGGAATGGTTGTGCATAATATTCTGAAGCAGCAGTACTCTGGTAAGACACCTTCTCAATTAGAGGGAACTCAGTCAACTCAATTCCCCTAACTTCCCTATCAGTACTTCCCATCAAATTATTCCTCTATGAACTGGATGGGACACTTCTTAGTTAAAAGCAAACTTTGAAGAGAGATCATACGACATATTAGCCTTAATTACAGAGTTCTGATTATTTACTTGAGTCTTAAACAAAATACGATGTCATTGAATTACACTATTTTTAAAGTCACACTTGGTAAAAGACAACGAACGTCAACCATTTTTATGTACCCTGTTATAAATAAGGACTACAGTTATGTAAAGGCACAATTTGTTTTCTTACAAAGCAGTCAAAAGACTTTACAGAACACATCAAAAGACAGAAAAAGATGTGGGTTTTGAGAAACAGCTAGAAGTAAACTAAAATTCTAATTTGTTTCCACAAGCATTGACATGACTTACAGTCACATTACCCCACTGAGATGTCAATGCATTCTAAGGAGTTCTCTGTTTTTAACCATCGAGTTGAAAACTAAGAGATGAGATTGCTTCACTGGAACTATTCATATTAAGAGCCTCTGGCAGAACAAGCAGGCAGCCAACAGTAATTTGAGTGTAGCACTTTAATTACTGAAATGAAAAGAAAAAAAAAAACCCTGAAAAATGAATGTAAATTGGGTTACACAGGAGTAGCCTGAAGCATTAAAAGCACTTCAAGTTATTCTACTTCCAGTAATTACTGTGAGTTTTGTAAACTATTTGGAGTTTTAAGAAGTAAGTCTCAACAAGAATGTCACCTTATTCCTCCTTGTAACTCATAACAGCACATTTAAGAAGCCTGTACATGTAAAAGGGTAGAATTTTAAGAAAGCTTTCCATTTGATTTTTTTTAAAATAAAAGCAGCACACAGTCATAATGACAATGGTCACGCTTACTACTAATATTACAGCAAATATTTATTTCATTTCCTAGAGGGATCCAACACTAACTCTGTGCAAAGAACGGGTTTTAAATTATGGCCAAAATACATCATAAGGAGAATATAAGTAATATTCATTATAATGGAAAAGGGGTTCAGAGTTCAGGCTTCACTTTCAACAGACTAGAAGTTGTGTGTTATTGCAGCACTAAAACAGACCAAATCATTCATGCCTTGAAGTGACTTCCCATAGTTTCAAGTACCAAGGACTTCCAAGGAAAAGAATGGCTTGATGCAGTGAAAATAATGATACCATCTTCCTGCAGAAACGTCCATGTACCTCATTAAGTGCAGCACTGGTTACAATGTGACACTGGGAAACAGGTGTGCACAAATGTGCCGACACCACACCTTCTCATCAATGCAACTGCAGTGCAGACACCTCTACCCAGATGGCAAGCAGAAATCAACACCAAAAGTCTAGGAAAGGTTCCACTGCTGTGCTACGACTTTTCCCTTCACTTTCCAGAGTGCTTTAGTATGCATTCTTAGGATTTTCTCCCCAGGTGGTTCTCCCTTTTCAGCACTTTTCAAGATGTTGAGAAAACACAGTATTTAAAGTCTCTAAATACTGCTATTTTCTAAGTCTCATCCACTCTGTTTGTCTACAGAGTTATGTCTATAGCTTTGCATTAACTTTGAAAGGAAACTTTTATATTTAATGGTGTGGGAAGAACATCAAGGTGCAAACCTCCCCTGCTAGAGCACAATACTCCATTTTAAGTTTGTGAAATATTTTACTTATATTGTTACATCCATGACAAATTTGGTGAAAAATAATCCTTAACTTCTCATTACCTTAGCAATGTGGAGGCTAGATATTTCAATAAATGATCAAAACATGCTTTGACAGTTTAGCATATTTTGATAACCCTGAATACATGCAACTAAGTTGCTAAAAGTCTCAGGATTTTAGACTTTTTGCTTAAATTTGTGGAATGGAGCACTTATTACCGATCTCCATGGAACTTCAGAATTATGCATATAGACTTCTGTATCACTGTTTGCCTCGTTTCACAGCAGAATCATAAACTATTTTGAAATAGTGTACGACAGACACACATGAAGTTACCCAGGACAACTTGCCATCTGAACCATCCATTTTCATGATTCAACTTTTGCTTACACCTGATGTTGTGTTTTCTAAGTCACCAAACACCATAACAGTACAACATGACAAATACTTGACAGTAGAAATTCAAAATGCTGAACTTCAACACATCTCCACGAGTAAAAATGTATTTCAAAGCTCCATTTAGACGTACTGGTAACTTCTGTGGGTTGTAGCAATCCTGCACAGTGCAACTGGGAAATTTAGCGTATTGCAAATTTTATCACAGAGCTGATTTTTAAAATCAATTTGGATTTTGACACGCATATATTGTTGAGATAAATCTAAGATTATAATACACAATTAATGGAATATGCTTATAGCTATGCCTGAAATGATCACACAGACTAAGTGAAGCTGCAGATGGAGTGCAGCTATTTTCAGCTACTGCAAAATATGGCCAATCTCTCCTGCTACTACAATTTCACGCACAGTTAGCTTCACCTCCATTTCATCCTTCTACATTTTACACACCAGCAGTATTCTGCATCTGACAGACTGAGGCTTAAAACTTGCAGCTGTCTAAAGCAATACTGTTTAAGCTAGCTTCTGAATTAGTGTGAAACTGCACACAAAATCTCTAGAGGAGGAGAAAATAACCAAAACATGTTTTTCATTTTATCCACAGTCCAATTCTGAAGTAATTAAAATATTTCACTGGACAGGTGTCAGCAGAAGTTTGGAGCAAGACAAATTCTGGGTAACAAGAGTACCTCACAGCTATTTTCCACAATGTCAATTCACAAACTACTGGACCAATAACAAAACCAGGATTAATAAACATCTTTCAAGGCTATGAAACAGTTCAAATCCGTAAACATCTCATTTGAGGTTGCACTGATACCATGCAGCACAAAGTATTTTTAGCCCTGAGGATATTTCACAGATCATTTGTGAAAAGTAGCAATCATATAAAAATTCTCAGATAGATGTGCTATCCCCTTAAACTTTAAATTCTCGTTTAGAACTCAGGCACAAGTCATGCAATAAATTAACTCCTGCTTTCCCTTTTTCTAATATTTGCCACACACTTGCAAAGAGAACTAAATTCAAATCCTGAGGCCTGCCCTGGAATTCTCTAGTTTGCAAATCCGTTGTAGAACAGACTATGAACATGCTGTCCCACACCATGGAAGCAAATATCTGCTCATATAACAAACAAGCTACATCATGTACAGGAATCGTGGCTCAGAAAAAAAGACTCCTGTACTTCGAGGATGTTCAAGCACGTGGTCACAGCATTAGCAAAACCCAGAGCACCACTGCTCTGGAACTCAGCAACAACCAAGGCTGCAAATCAGCAAGTCAAACATCTTACATTGAGATGCAGGTTTTCAGAGCAAGATTAAAAGTTCTACAAGCAAGAGGGTATGAGAAAAAACCCTTTTAAGACTTTTGACATCCATTTACTCTTTACTATTAAATTTTCATTAGAAAGAAAGTTTCTATGGTAACCTAAAAAAAAAAAAGGGAGGGAATGGGAAAAACTATAACTAAAGGCAGCAGTTTTTCTATTCTTCATGTGTATTACATAAACTCTTGTTTAGCAAGAAGTTATTATAAATTACATTGTTAATTTTTATGTAACAGTAAAATCTTAAGCTCAATTACAGGCAACTGGTAAAAACAGCACTATGTTAAAACACAAGTCAATCCAAACCCTGATGATTCTCAATACAAATGTTAAGATAATATTAACAGTCATTTCTCCCAACACTGATTTTCCACTGGCTAGACTTCAAGAGAAGTAACTGAATACAAGCTTAAAAAAAAAATTAAAAGCACAAAACAATCACCAAATCTGAAAAATGCATTTCTAAGAAGTTGGTAACAGTATAAAAAATTTCTACTTTCTTAAACAGCATTCACAAGAATATTAGAAATGATGCTATAATCTTAAATTACCACATATTAGAAAACATGTATTCTTTTCAAGAACTCTGAAAATTCTTCCTTGATGACATACCTTAAGGAACACAGTTATTTATTTACTACAGATAAAGGAAAGGTTTTGCCTTAATTTAACTGACTGAAGCACAGTATGGGCTCTGAGCAAGATCATTCCCAGAATATCCAGCTGTTCTCACTGCTGCAGAATGGAGTTGAGCAGTCCTGCTTCTGTCAGGTTTGTGCCACTTGAGGAGTTGACCTGGCAGCTGCACCAGCCTTTTGTTCCTCAGGATTGAGCTCAGCTGTCCTGGCCATTACGCTACAGGTCAGCGACCAAGCTTCATTCGCGAAGTTAGTCTCCTTATCCTACCAGTCTCCTCATCCTCTTCTTGTGCCCTCTCCAAATCTCATACATCCTCCTCTTCAAAAAAGCTGGACACAGTTCCCAAATACGGTCACTTCACACCAGAGAAGAGCTGCCAAAGAACCAAAGACTCCCCTGTTCCTACAGGGACATTATTTTAGAGCACTATGGCAGGTCTGCAAATCTGGACCCTATATATGTATACTGGGCTATGAATAAATGTTGCGTTTTCCTCTTGACAGTATAATGCAGAAATTCTCATATATTTTTAAAATGCAAAGCTTCATAAACATAACATGTTGAATTATTCAACAAAAGGATTTGGTCCAAAACTCACCTTTCTAGTTTCCAACTGAGCTTCTTCTTGGCAACACTCCCTGCAGAATGGATCCAACTGATTCAGATTGAACTGTCCAAGAAGATTGCAAGAACTGCACAGCAAGTTACTGGAGAAGCCCAGCTCTCTGCAAGCTTCTGATGACAACTGTGCTCCATATACACTTACCTGAAAGTCAAAACAATTGTATTTTTTAGCATTATTTTTTTTTCTAAAGAAGACTTTAAACGTTTTAATGATTAGAAAGAACAATTAAGTCTCTCGTGACTGTTTTGCAGTAATGCCTAACAGTCAGCCCATAGGTTCAAAACACCACCTTATTTTCAATAATTGTCTTAAACTAAGAGCCAATTCCAGACACTTATAACATCTACATTTTGAGGTACCAGACCTGCCAAAATTAATTTATATACACTTCTGATAACTACTGTTTTCCTATTCACAAGTTAAGAAAAAAGAACAAACATAATGAATCAGCTGAAATGCACATGGCTACAGCTTTCCAAACCCTGTTCTTTCAAAATAATTGCAGTAAATTTCATGTCACTCAAAACACACTTCTAAAGTAAGTATAACAGCTCAGCTTACACAACCAGGGAGCAATGGCACAGACCAAACTGCTCAACAAGGCACACAGGTAGGATTTTAACTTTATGTTTGCATGAATCTTAAAGGAAAATCACATACGAAAAGTGGAAGTGGAAATGATTTTTCAGTAATACATTAAAATAGGCAATTCAATTTCATGGCTTCTATGTGAAACACCAGTTCTGCTTTTTACGGGCAGCAAAACCAATGTAACCAACTATCACAGCGTTCAAATGGCATTTGGGGTTTGTTTCCATAGAATCATTACGGTTGGGAAAGACTCAGGTGATCACTGAGTCCAGCCATTAACCCAGCACCACCGTGTCCACCACTAAATCATACCCCAAGTGCCACATCCACACACCTTTTGAATGCTTTCAGGGATGGCGATTCCACCACTTCCCTGGACAGCCCGTTCCCATGCCTGACCACCCTTTCAGTGAACACATTATTCCTAATATCTAATCTAAACCTCCTCTGCTGCAACTTGATGACAAACCCTGACAAACCTGTATTTTAATTACTGTTCACTCATTAAATTAATGACGGTAGTACCTAAAGCAGTTTTCTTGCACCTTGCTGTTTGCCATTCCCCCCTTTCATGCTTTACTGTCATCTTTTCCTCACTTTAGGATCTGTTCACCTCGGAGCAAAAATGGTGTTCCTGGCATTGTCACTTTGCTTCCACCAGCCTCACGCCTCACTTCTTTCCCCAGCAGACCCCCAAAGCACCTGCAAACATAGAGCCAACTACTCTATGTTTTGGTTTTTTTGGGGAGGTGCAGTGGGAAACAACCAAAAACCAAACCAGGCATGAAAATAAGTAAAGGCTCCGTTACAAGCGAATCCCTCGGTGAAGAAGTTTTGGTTACACAACAAGCTCAAAACAGCTTGAAAACAAAACCATAGGGAAGAGAAGAAAAAAAAAAAATAAATAGATAGGAGAAATTCTCTCTCCTCATTATTTTTCCTAGATTTTTAGGACCTTAACTATTATATTATCCTGAAATAGTAAGTGCAGTAATCGGAATAAATTAAAAGAACCCTCACACTTCAGAAGCTGAATTCTCAACAGAATAAGATAACAATACTTCGTCAGTGATGCGCCTCATTTCAGCAGCATTTACTCCTTCAAAGCTTTAACTAAAAATACACGTTGCACTATTGCTTTGGTTTCACACCAGATCACTTAACATACTAAAGCAAAAGCAGCACTGATACAAACTGTGAAGCAGAGACCAGTCTCCGACAAGGACAGCTGAAGCGGTGGAGGAGAAAGGAGAGGGACGGGATGGGCAGAGCGGCCGCCGCCCGCACCGGGACACGTCTCACTCCGCCCCCCTCCGCCCGCGCACCCGCCCTCTTCCAGGAATCGCACCCGCGGGCCCCGGCTCTCACCGCCTGCAGCCCCAGGAGCCAGAAGGGCCAGCAGAGCCAGGAGGGACAGCGCCGCGCCCACGGCTCGGCCGCCGCCGCCATCGCGGTGCCGGAGCGGCCCTCACAGCGCCGCGGGACGCGCCGCGACCCCGCCCAGCGCGGCTGACCCGCACAATGCCTGATTCGGGAGAGCGCAGACTGGCTTCCAGACCCCGGCACTGCCGGCAGGAGCAGCTAACACAGAACATCACCTGGAATTCTACAGAAAAGATATGTTCAGAGCAGGGCTTCACAGCGAGGTTAGAGGAGCTGCCGTTCCTCAGCCCTGGTCGGGCACTGCGGACGCAGCCCCAAATAAGGCCCTTTCTCCTTTCTGGGGAGCCGCTGCCACCCGGCACTTCGGCCCCCG